>APFE031646173.1:1244-28549 GCA_000404065.3 Pinus taeda | reverse complement strand
TTTCCTTATTTTTTCCGTTTCACATGACCTTGAGTTTAAAAAAACAAGTTTTTTAAACCAAGGTATTAATGAGCTGCAGCTGATGAAAAATATCAAGGAACATGGTTACATACCTCCTTCTGGCTTGCTGGAGACCATTGGACTTCAGACTCATGACTTTGAAATGATTTTGACCGAAACCCTAAACCTAGGAAACCCTAGACCTAGACTTGGGATAACTGCAATAAGTGAGACAGAAGTTTTTCACATGATATGGTGATATGACCTGATTCCAGCAAAGCCTAGAAGGGAACAAGACCAGCTCCTCCATCAGTGTTATGGCATGCCTAATGGGATGCAAAACTGATGCTGATGGGACACCTACATATGCATATGCAAAGAGCTGTTGATTACTGATGGCGAGCTTATGACCGACACTAACAGGTTCCAAAGTCTACATAAATAATGGGCTGGGAGACAATCTGCTCACATTGGATGATGCACCTGAGGAGGATTTAGACTCTCTAAGTCCTAAGCAATGGCCCCACAAGAACAAAGTGCTAGATAAGGGTATTGATGCCTCCCAAAGGTCATGTCCCCAAAGATAAGAACTATGTAAAGGAATGAGACCAAACAGAAGATGACCTCCAAACAAAAAGGATGGGTCCCAAAGTCTACATAAATAATGGGCTGGGAGACAATCTGCTCGCATCGGATGATGCACCTGAGGAGGATTTGGACTCTCTAAGTCGTAGCCCAATCAACCTAACGCAAACTCAATCCACATATCTTTGATCCATAAAGCAATTAGGTATTGATGATTATGTCCAAGATGAACATCTTGGGCATGATATCTTCAAAATGGTTCTAGAAGTACTCTCTTGAGAAGGACAAGGGAGACATATCCATTGTCAAGTCAAGGTCAAGGGGAATAATGCATGCCGAAACTTGGTCCCATGAACTGGACCCCTAAATAATTGTAAGCAATGGTGGTCTCTATCTCTTCCCATCAGAAGTAAAGATGGAAGTCAAAGAGAGCACTATCTTTATCTATATAAGAGACCCTAGAGAAACAAGAAGGTAATCAGCAGATTCAATATGCTTTATCTGCTCATTTTCATGAAAAGAAGGCGGCCTTTAAGGGTATGCACTGTTACAACGAAAAATTAGACAAGGAGGTGTTACCTCAGTGAATCAAAAGCAAAATTTTGATATGTTGAACTACCAAGATGTGGAGAAGTTCATTTGTGTGAACAATGATTCTCATCTGGCTAGTGAGTCAATGGTCAAAGCAAAATATGGTGACATCATTTGTACTTCATCAACCTCCCTAGACACAATTCACCTCCAATAGTTGATTGAAAGCCTTATTTTGAAGTGGACTACAAACATCTTGCTTGTCCAAAGTTATTCTTTTTGTTTTGAACCAAACTATTTTATATAATATGACCATTATGAGAGGGTGTCAGAGATAATGGTCATGATTAGGACTTAGGAGTATTATAGATGTTTGATAAAGGATTAGTTAGAGACTTTATAATAAAATGATGTAATCATGAGTTATTAAATGCATTCATTAAAAGATTATGTATTTGGGAGTTACATAACATACTCCTCTCTCCTACTCTCTAATGAGATAGTGAACCATCAAATAATCAACTAACCTATCCTCTCTCTTACTCTATGTGCATTCTCGTCTATGTTCTTTTGTGTGTCAATCAAACAAAATTGATGCAAGAGTTAGCAAAAGCAGCTTGACTAATGACTTTAAATACCATTGACAATAGAAGCCATCTGAAGTTCAAGCCTCTAAAGGGATTTCTAGATGAGGCTAGTGTCAAACAAGATAATGTGGTTGGATATGGTGCAAGTTTAAAAATGGTAGGCCATTAGTGATATTTGTTATTAAGGGCTTTTATATCTAGCATCTTTGCATGTTATCACTAAGGCATAAGGTCTTTCATGTTAGGATATTCCAAGTTCCAACACATAGGAAATAGTTCAGTATAACTTGGTCTAGTGTAGATTTAGGTAAAGTGTGTTTTTATACTATGTACTTTGGTAACTTACAATCCGACGGTCACAATATGTTCTAGACATGACGTGATCCAACGGTCCATTCTCTCCTCGATATTACCGACACTTGATCCGTGGCTTAACACCCAATTGGTCCATGATCTCTATTTAAAGAGCATGAAGGGTAATTTGTAGGGTGACTGTTCATGAGAGAAGCTCATGTAAATTTTCTTTCTTTTACATTAATAAATTGCTTGAAGTGGTCGCGTTAGCTCAAGCCATGGACTGTTTCCCTCTTTAAGGGTTTTAAGTTTTAACCACATCAAGAACACTGGTGTACTGATTTGTGATCTGTTTGTGAGCGGTGTCCTTTGGTGTTCTATCTGAGGAACTTACCCTGTAAATTTCTACATGGTATCGAAGCTATTTGAGGGCCACATCTCTTGGTGATCCAAATCGAAAGCCAGTACAACCGCATCCGACTGTCGTTTCCTAGATCTATTGTTTATGACCGCTTTCAGGTCGAGAGGACTACTCTATTGTGTTAGGAGCATATGTTCTAGTGAAGAACCCCTTTCATTTCACACGAAAAGGTTTCTGGTAGCCCTAGCTATGTCATTTTTAAGATCTAGAGGTATACACTCTTTATTTGCAATTTTAGTTATTTATTTCGGTTTATCTATCTCTTTATTTTTTTATTACCGGATCTATACCTTTCATTTTTGTGTATACTCTTTGCCTCGCGACTCTGTGCGACCTGGGCAAATTAGAAACAGAAAGAAAGGATTTTTCTCATGCGTACGCTCTTTTCCGCCGCGCCTTAGTGTGATTTCGGAAAATCAGAAACATTGAAGAAAATATTTAGTTTTCGGAGAGAGCTAACTTCAAGCCATAAGGTTTGGTTTTTCTTGCATGTCCGTGTTGGGTTGAGTGGATTTTTGTTTTGTAGGCGAAAAGAGCATTTTCAAATAAACACGCACCCCAAAGCTCCAGTCACTAAAAAAAAAAAACCTTCCTCTTTTCCAAAACTTACTAACCTTTTAAACTAGCTCGCTTGGTCCAAAGTTACTTTAAGAGAATAGAGGTCTTGAGTTCAAGTCTTTCTTTCTGATGAGTTACTTTTTCAAAAAGCACATGTAACTTATGTTTTAAAGTTACTTTATGTAAAAGTGTTCTCACCCATTATAAAAAGTGAGTCACTTATAATTCTAAAGTCTCTTTATCTTTTATTTAAGTTACAATTTAATGGGTAGCTCATAAAGTACCATTGTAAAAATGACTTTCACTTATTTATAAAAGTGGGTCACACAATATTTTTTTTAAAGTGAGCTGATTAGATTAAGTTTGGAAAGGGGGAGATTTTTTTTTAAATATGACATTATCATTCACTTCCGCACATTCACGCACTTCGTAGGCATCTTCAACAACTTTTCTTCAAAAAGCCATAACTTCTTCATCCGGAAGCGTTTTCAGAGCCGTTTTTTTAATTAGCCTAATTTTTCGAGATCTTTCCATTGGAACACTTAGTTTCAGCATCTACAGCTTCAGTTTCTGTTAAAATGGAAAGTCCATGCCAAGTTATTCTTCACAGCACTAACTACTTCCAATGGTGGTCCTACATTATGGATTTACTAGAAGTAAAGGTCTTTACAGAATAGCTCAAGCCAAGAAACTAAACCTAAAGATGAAGATAAGGCATCCAAATGGGAAAATAGGCAAGATCAAGCATGTGAGTTGATAGGGATGTTTATTTCTCCAGACCTTAGATTTCATATCGCAGAACTTAATGCCCCTAATTGTCAAACCAGGAGGTAACTCCTCAAATCGGAACTCTATCTTATTCATTCAGGTTGTTCATTATTATATACAAGAGGGAGTGATTGCTCGGTTCATCTCCTGATGACTCTCTATCTTATTTATTATTTATTTACATTAATTACAGTTGTTCACCCAATCCCTATGATTAGGTGTCAACACTCCCCCCCTAATCTGAAGGGATGTTGGTGAGTCCAAGTATCGTTCTGAATCTTTCAAGCTTTTCTCTTCCAAGTGCTTTGGTGAAGATTTCTGCAATTTGCTCATTAGTGGAACAATGGCGGAAATGGATTGTTTTGGCCTCAACATGATGTCGAATCAGATGATATTTAGTATTGATGTGCTTTGTTCGATCATGGAACTTTGGGTTCTTGGCCAACCTTATTGCAGAGGTATTACCAATCATGAGTGGAGTCGATTTGCATTTGTTTTACTTGCAAATCTTCAAGAATTTTCTTGAGCCACACAATTTCTTTTGTTGCCTCAGCTATTGCCACATATTCTGCCTCTTTTGTGGAATCTGATGGAACTGATTGTTTGCGTGATCTCTAGGAGACAACTCCTGATCCAAGACTCATAGCATAACCTGAAGTAGATACCCCAGTTTCTTTGTCTCCATTGAACTCTGAGTCAGAGTATCCAATCAAGCTAAAGTCACCCACCTATGTATACTTGATTCCAATGTCTTGAGTTCCCTTCAAGTACTTTAGAACTCTTATTGCAGCAGACCAATGTCCCTCACAAGGCTTTTGCATATATCTAGAGAGGATTCCAACAACAAACGAAATGTCTGGTCTGGTAGTAGTTAGGTAGTTGAGACTTCTTACAAGCTGTCTATACTTTGTTGCATCCTCAAATTCTTTTCCTTCAATGGATGTGAGCTTTAAGTTTTGTTCCATTGGAGTAGTCATAGGATTGCATTCAGTCATGCCAAACCTGTTCAACAAATCTCCAATGTACTTCTTTTGAGAAAGGAATATGGACTTTGGATGTTGAGTTACTTCAATACCAAGATAGTAATGAACATAGCCCAAATAAGTCATTTCAAAACCTTTCTTCAATTCCTTCTTTATGGATGCAATGTAGTTTTCATTGTTCCTTGTTATCAAAAGATCATCTACATATACAACAAGACATACAACTGTTTTGCCAACCTTCTTGACAAATAAAGTTGCATCATCAAGATCATAATGTTTGAAATTGAGTTTCAGAAGATACTCAGTTAGTTTTTCATACCAAGCTCACGGTGCTTGTTTGAGGCCATACAAGGATTTCACGAGTTTGCATACTTTACGTTCAAGTCCTTTCATAGCAAATCCTTCAGGCTGGGACATAAAATCATTTTCTTTTAGATCTCCATTCAAGAAAGCAGTTTTTACATCTATTTGATGGACTCTCCAACCATTCTACGCTGCTAGGGCAAGGAGTGTCCGGATGGTAGCCCATTTTGCTGTGGGGGCAAAAGTCTCCTCATAATCGACCCCTTCCTTCTGTGCAAAACCTTTTGCCACAAGCCTAGCTTTATGCTTGTCAAGTGAGCCATCAACTTTATACTTGCTCTTGTAAACCCACTTGCAGCCAATTGGTTTGGGTCCCAATAGAGGATCAACCAGCTTCCAAATGCCATTCTTTATCAGGGCATCATACTCCTTTTGCATCGCTTCTTTCCATTCATCATGAAAAGCAACTTCTTTAAAGAAAGTTGGTTCAAAATCTGTAGACAAATTCAATTCACAATCATAAGAAACATCCATATCAACAGGTGAATCAGAGTCATCTACATCACCTCCATTTTGTCGGTTTGAATTTCTAGTTCCTGTCTTTCCAACTTCATCGGGATGAACACTTTCAAGTGTCTTTGTCAACCACTTTGGGGGACCTTTTTCAGATGGTCCACGCTGCTTCGTTGATTGAGTTGGGACTGAATCAAGATTGACTCTCCCAATTATGTCAATCACATCACTCAAAGTATCATCCGTTGTTGGAGTTTCATGCAGGGGAGAGAGTGCTTCAGAAGAATATTCCACAAGTTGATCTAGTATAGAAGTCCCCCCATCAAGATGTGGAATCTAATTATCAAATTCTTGAAATGATTTTACATTTGTGAATCTATCCAAGCGATCAAGTTGCCTTTCAACAACATTGTCAGTTTTGGATGATTCAAGAAAGATTACATTTCTAGATACAACAAACTTTTGTTGACTTCATCATAGAAACAGTATGCTTTGGAGGTGTTTGAATACGCCAGGAAGATACACTTACGACTTCTTGCACCAAGTTTGTTTCTATGTACCTTTGGTATCAAGGCATAACAAGTGGAACCAAAGACCCTGAGATGCTTTACCGAAGGAATGTGCCCATACCACATTTCATAAGGAGTCTTGTTTCTGATAGCATTAGATGGGCATCTATTCTTTATATATACAGCACATAGAACTACATCAGCCCAAACATCATTTTTACTTTTTGATGAACAACATGAAGCGTACCATATTTAAGATTGTCCTATTCATTCTTTTAGCTACTCCGTTTTGTTGGGGATTATAAGGCACAGTTGTTTGATGTTTGATCCCATGTTGGCGAAGATAGTTTTCAGATTCATTTGAAGTGTATTCTTTTCCATTATAGATGTGAATGGAGCCAATATGAGATTGTGCATCATTTTCAATCCATGCATGAAAGTTCTTGAATGTTTGAAAAGCATCAAATTTGTTCTTCAATAAATAAACCCAACACATTCTGGTGTAGTCACCTATGAATGTCATCATATATTTATTTCCATTTGCAGAAGGAACAGGGATTGGACCACATAAATCTGAATGAATGAGTTCAAGTTTTCTATGTGCTCTTGAATGTGAATCATGAAAAGACTATTTGCTATGCTTTCCTAGAATGCAAGCATCACATTGCTTAGGTTTCCTAGGAATTGTAGGCAAACCAGTAACACCATTTTTTTTCAACAAGCGGAGGTTGTCATAGTTCAAGTGTCCAAATCTAGCATGCCATAATAAACTTGATGGAAATGTACCTTCCTCATAATGAGAATTGTATGAGAAATGTTGTGCACGAGCAGAAGTACTCTGCAGCTTGAGAAGCCTTTCTTCTTCTATCCCCGTCATGACAAGTGAGTGGTCAGATGCTTTTCTCACCTCAAGCTCGTCATCAAACATATGAATGGAGTGACCTTGCTGGCAGATGTGGACCAAGGACAACAAGTTTCTCCTCAACTGTGGGAGATATAGAACATGATGTAGAAGCAAGTCTGGAAGACCAAGCAATCTAAGCCTGATTGTGCCAAGCCCTGATGACTTGAGTTTTGATTGGTCTGCAAAGTATACTGCTCCATCAACATTGTCAGTAAATTCTTCAAAAAAATCTCTTCTAAAAGTCATGTGGCAAGTTGCTCCTAAATCAAGCAACCAGTCATTTTTCGAAGAAGCAAGTGAAGCATTAAATAAGTCTTCATTTACTCCAATATTACATTGTGCCACAACATAGTGAGCGGATTCAGGTGCTTTACTTTTGTCTTTGTCATTAGTTTTACCTTTGGGTTGGATTCTTTGCTGCTCAATTTTGTCCCAAGATAACTTGCATGTGGAGGCATCATGTGATCCATCTCTTTTGCAGCGTATGCAATGCAAATCTAACTTTTCTCCTTGAGAATGCCTGCCCCCCTTGCCTGTGAAATATCTTCCTCTTCCTCTTCTACCACCTCTTCCTCTGGAAGAATCTTAGGCAATATTCTTTTCTTTATGAGCAAGGCACATATCCTCTTCAGACGATTCAGGGGTTGTCTTCTTCCCAAAAGTTGTCTCTTTCAGCAAATTTTTTCACAAGGGATTCAAAGGCAATATCTTTGAGATTTCCATTTCCTTGCAATGACCCAAGATAATTGGAGTAAGTAGGATAAAGTGCCTTGAGAAAAGCAATCAGAGGAATATCCAATTCAACCTTAGTGACGTTGATATCATGCATTATAGATTTTACTTCGGATGCAAGAGCAAGAGGATCATTATTTTGTAATTCAAGGGTGAAGAGTTTAATCATGAGTTGAACAACTTCAAGTGCAAAGTGTGAGTCATAGAGTTCCTTCAACTTTTGTAAGGCTTCGAAAACATTTGAAAATGGCGAAATATGTCGATTCACCTCTTCGCTTATGGATGTTGCAATCAATGCATAGGCCTCGCTGTTCTTATTTTCCCAAATTGTGAGCTCCTTGTCTGAGGTAGGTTGTTCTGGTGCTTCGTCTCCTTCTCCAACACACTCCTTTCCATAGCTCATTAAAAATGAGAGTGTGCTTTATCTTCCGGGACCACTCAAGATAGTTCTCCTTGTCAATGAGAACTATTCCCACAATAGATATGATTGAATGCATATCGTTTTACCAACAGCGTTCAACCTGGTATCACCTTCTTTCACCTGTATACTAGAGTTTGACGTTTAAGAGATGAACGACGGAGAGATCAATGGTGTTAAGAGATGAACGGCGGAGATGAGCTTTCGTTCAAGCGAAAAGGAATCAACAGTCATCAGAAGCCAAGTCGTGGAGTCGTCGATGGTAGAAGATCAACAGTCATCGGAAGCGAATCAAGTCAGGGCATTAACCAAGACTAAGGGCGGTTTTAAAGTGATAAGCGGGATTTGGGGCGGATGAAGAATGGCAAGTGGTATTTAGAGGAGAGCGCCCGATTCCATGGAATGGATGACACGTAGCAACTAGAGGAGAGAGAAAAACCGCTCATTTCAAACGAGTAACTCTCGTGCATATAGACCACCCAAAATCAATGTCAGCCATTGGATCCTAGGATGGAAATCAACGGTGGAGAGCGAACCCGATAAAGTTAAACCTCGAGAACTGTGTCCGAGCGGGTTACGACATCACCATGTGAATATGAAAAAGATATACGGTGAAAAAGTCCCAATGTGAAAAGTTTAATGAAGGGTATGATCGCATCACAAACATGCAGCGGTATTGCTCGAGACAAGGAGACTTGCGATATGCGATTAAAAGCAGACCCGTCGATATTTATATATGCGGGTTTATAGCATTTGAGATCCGCCGAAATCCAAGTCACTACAGCACCTTCAGCGTCAATGCACCATTTGACGCAACAACAATGAATGAGATTTTGCAGGGTTTTGACAGAGATGTCAGCCTGCAAAAGATGCAAAACAAAAGCAAAACAGAATAGGAGTTACAAATTAAAAGGGAAGCCAAAAAATGGCGTCTACTCTGATACCATGTCAGACCAGGAGGTAACTCCTCAAATCAGAACTTTATCTTATTCATTCAAGTTGTTCATTATTATATACAAGAGAGAGTGATTGTTCGGTTCATCCCCTGATGACTCTCTATCTTCTCTATTATTTATTTACATTAATTACAGTTGTTCACCCAATCCCTATGATTAGGTGTCAACACTAATGAAGCAATGAAACAACTTACTAAAGTTTTTGGAATTAAAAATCAAATTAGGGCCCATCAACTTGAAAATAAGTTGCTTACGTTGGACCCCAATAATTTTTCTTCCATTGAAGATTTTTTGTCCAAGTTCAAGACCCTTAGACTTCTCTTGGAAGATGTTAAGGTTAAGACAGAAGATGGTAGCCTTATCTATTCCATTCTTACGAAGTTGGGACCAACCTACTCTGTGTTTGTTTCCACCTTCCATTCTACTAGAGAAACCTTTATTTCTCAAGGACAAGACTACAAGTCTCCCTCTTTTGATGCCTTTTGTGATTCTTTAATAAGAGAACAAGAAGAACTCTTACATCTTGGTCTTCTTAATTTTGAAAACTCTTCTAAGAAAGCCTTAGTTGCCCAGCAACAACCAAATTCAAAGAATCCTAAGAAGCAGTATCCTAAAAAGAATGGTCCTAAACCAAACAAGGGTCCTAAGCAATTTCAATCTCAAAATGAAAGATCATTTCAGCAAAATGATAAGACCAATAAAAACAAATGGAAGAAGACTGATCGCCATTGTAACTTTTGTAATCGAGATGGGCACTTAGAATCCAAATGCTTTAAGAAGATGGAAGCCTTGGAAGCAGCAATGAAGAAGCATAGCATCCATTTGGAGCACTCTTCAACTTCAACTTCATCTTCAGGAATAGCACTTTCTGCATGTGGTTGTCAAGCATCTAGGTCTGGTTATGCACTAAATGTATCTTCTTCTTCTCATTCTCATGAATGGCCCATTGATTCTGGAGCTTCTTATCACATGGCCAAAAACAAAGCCATGTTTTCTTCTTTAAATGATTGTAACACCAAAAATATATATGTTGGTGATGATAAATCTCTTAGTGTTGTAAGGACTGGAACTATTCATATAGACAATGGCCAATTTAATGATGTATTATATGTTCCAACCTTATCCTACAGCCTTCTATCTGCATATCAGATAACGCATTCAGGTGAAGGTAAAATTGTTGAATTTTCACCTCATGATGTTGTAATTAAGGACCTAGGATATCCTAGATAGATTTTAGCTACTGTTGTTGCTGATGATTCTACAAGGTTGTATAGGTTTAACAACTTTGGGTTATCAACTCTTCTCTCGGTATTTGTTGCTCATAATGATGAAGTAAGCAAACTTTGACATGAGCGATTTCATCACTTAAATTATCGCTCCCTTCAAGCTCTATGTAAAGAAAATATGGTGACAGGTCTTCCTACAGTATCTTGCAGAGATGGTGTATGTTTCGGATATGTACTCGGAAAACATCATCAAGTTAGTTTTGAAAAATGTGCCTCTTGGCATGCCTCAGCCCCTTTACAGCATGTGCATAGTGATTTATGTGGTCCACTTCCAGTTGTTTCATTCTCTAGCTACAAGTATTTCTTAACTTTCATTAATGATTTCTCCAAACGCACTTGGGTATAATTATTAAAACTCAAGAGTGAAGTCTTTAACGTGTTCTTGGCCTTTAAGGCCTTTGTTGAGAAACAATTTGGACATCAAATTCTTACGCTAAGATCTGATAATGGCGGAGAATATGTTAACAACAAATTCATCAACTTTTGCACTGAACATGGAATTCAAATGCAACATATTGTTCCATATACTCCACAACAAAATGGTGTAGCTGAATGAAAGAATCGCACCTTAAAGGAAATGGCTAATTGTATGCTTAAATCTAAAGGACTTGTTCTTAATTTTTGGGGAGAAACAATTAACTGTGCAAATTACATAGTAAATCGCACTCCTACTAAGGTTTTAAAGAATATCACTCTAGAAGAAGCATGGAGCTCAATTAACCCAGATGTAAGTCACTTTCGTGTTTTTAGAAGTGAAGCATGGGCCCATATTCCAGATGAGAAACATAAATCCTTAGAACCTAAGAGTGAAAAATGTATTTTTGTTGGACATTTTGGAGATGTCAAAGGATATAGACTTCTTTCAACGAAATACAAAAATATTATCATTAGAAGAGATGTAAAGTTTGTTGAAAATATATCGGCCTATGAGCCTAGTTCGGCGGATGTACCACCTCTCTCTATCCCTTCTACTTCTGCAAATATTTCTTCTTCAGATGATGACAGCGAGGATGAAAATCCTCCCCCACCTTCTCAGGATCCTCCTTCAGCTCCTCAGCTTCCAAAATGGGTCTACGCTACTTGGGATGCAACAGGTGCTCTTGCAGGTGATCCTACAGATCAGTGTCACACTCATTCTCAGTTTAATAGAGCCTCTTCTTAACTGACTCAAGCTCCAGCGAATTATGATCCCGACACCTTTGCAGAAGCTTCAGGCCATCCAGATTGGGACGCAGCTATGAATGAAGAATATCGTTCATTATTAGCAAATGATACATGGAATCTTGTTCTGCTTCCAAAGGGACGAAAACTTGTTAGAATGGGTTTACAGAACCAAGTTTGCACCAGATGGAAAAGCTGATAAACATAAAGCTCGTCTTGTTGCTAAGGGTTTTTCACAAGCTGAAGGCATTTACCATACTGAAACCTTCTCCTCTGTTGCCAAAATGAACTCTATTCGCCTTGTTCTTTCCCTTGCTGCCTCTTTCAAATGGGAAGTCCATCAGATGGGTGTTAAATCCGCCTTCTTGCATGGGGACTTGCATGAAGAAATCTATATGGAACAACCTCCTGGCTTTATACAAACAAACTCCAGCCTTGTATGCTGGCTTAAGAAATCCCTTTATGGTCTCAAGCAAGCCCCTCGGGCTTGGTATGCCAAAATGGATAGCTTTCTTTTAGATACTGGATTTTCTAGGTGTCATTCTCACAATACTGTCTACACCAAGAAAGTGGGTAAGTCTCTTCTCATTCTCGTTCTTTATGTTGATGATCTTATCCTTACTTGTAGTGATCCCAACCTTATAAACCATGTTAAGTCCAGCCTTAAAAAGCAGTTTGAAATGATAGACTTAGGGCACTTACATTATTTTCTTGGTCTTCAAGTCTTGCAATCCAAGGAAGGTATTTCCCTTTCCCAATCCAAGTATGCTTGTGAAATTGTACGCCACTTTCACATGGAAGAATGTAAGCCAGCCCCTTCTCCTTTTCAGTGTGGAGTCAAAATTTCAATCACTTGTACTTCCTCTAAAGTTGATGCTACCTTATACCGTCAACTTGTAGGAAAATTTTTGTATCTAACCCATACCTGTGTTGACCTTTCCTTTGTTGTTGGCCTTACTGCTTGGTTTATGCAAAACCCACATGAAAGTCATTGGAAAGCAGCTAAAAGAATACTTCATCATGTTCGAGGTACAATTCAATTTGGGATTCATTACAGTGCAGAAGCATCTCCTTTGTTGGTTGGTTTCACTTATTCCAATTGGGTTGGTGACCCTGATGATCGGAGTCTACTACAAGTTATGTCTTCACTCTTGGTTCTGGACCTATTACATGGGCATGCAAGAAACAGAGTGCCATTTCTCTTTCTTCAGCAAAAGTAGAGTATCGTGGCACCGTAGAAGCTAGTAAGGAAGCTTTGTGGCTTCGTCAAATCCTGTCAGAGTTTGGCTTTCAGCAGCAGCATCCATTTACAACTTTACACTTTGGTGTGATAATCAAAGTGCCATTCAACTATGCAAAGATCCAGTCCAACATCAGCGCAACAAACACATGCACTTCATCCAAAAGCTCATTCATGACCATGTTCTTGAAGTGCAATATTGTTCAACCGATGATCAAGTTGTAGACACCTTTACAAAGGCTCTCACAGAGGCGAAGTTTACTAAACTTCGATTTATGGTTGGAGTTCAGAAAGTTGTCACTAAGGGGGGATAGGCTCTAATGCCTCCTTCCTTCTCCTATTGTGTCATATTTGTACATCCTTCAATGTTATCCCAATTTTTTCTTAAGGAGGGATGTTAGGATATTCCGACACATAGGATATAGTTAAGTATAACTTGGTCTAATGTAGAGTTAGGTAAAGTGTGTTTCTTTACTATGTAATTTTGTAATTTACAATCCGACGGTCACGATATGTTCTAGATAAGAAGGGACCCAACGGTTCATTCTCTCCTCGATATTATCGACACTTCATCCATGGCTTAACACCCGTTTAGTCCATGATCTCTATTTAAAGAGCATGGAGGGTCATTTGTAGGTAACCGTTCATGAGAGAAGCTTTTGTAAATTATCATTATTTTATTAATAAATTGCCTAAAGTGGCCACGTTGGCTCACGACGTGGACTATTTCCCTCTTTGAGGGTTTTAACCACGTCAAGAATACTGGTGTATTGATCTGTGATCTATTTGTGAGCGGTGTCCTTTAGTGTTTTGTTTGAGGAACTTTCCCTGTAAATTCCAACATGACGGAAAGGAAAAATAGGACCATTAGGGAAATGAAAAAGAGTATGTTGAAGGAAAATAATTTTCCAAATGATTATTGGGCTGAAGCTTTCTCTTGTGCAACACATATCATTAATAGGTGTCCAACCAAAAGTGTCAAGAATATGGTTCGTGAAGAGGCATGGAGTGGAAGAAAGCATAGTGTCACTCACATGAGAATTTTTGGATATGTGGCCTATGAACGTGTCCCAGATGAGTTAAGGAAGAAGTTGGATAGCAAGGGGGAGAAATGCATATTTTTTCGATATAGTGATGAATCTAAGGCATACAAGCTCTACAATCCATTAACCAAGAAGGTCATAATCAACAGAGATGTGCAGTTCATAGAAGAGGAAGCATGGGATGGAAGTTTGGAGAAAACAATTAATCTGAAAATGTGTATACTATAGGAAGACAAAGAGGAATTGACCGTAGCAAGTAATTCCTCAATTGTGACTCCTCCTACTCCTATTCAAGCACAACAAAGTACTCAACAAGAAATACCACCAATAAGTAATCAAATAGTGTCGCCCAGTCAGCGAAGTACTACTCCAAGTACACCGCAAACACCTGCTACATCATCTACTCAAGAACAACATCAAGTGACATGTCAAGCCCATCTTTTGCAAGCATAAGAAGACAAAAATTCATAAACTTAAGTGAAATTTATGAGGAAGATGAAGTTGATATAAGTGCTCGTCTATATTCCTTATTTGTATTTATTTTTCATGTAGATGACCCAATCCATTTTGAGGATGCATTCAAAGAAGAAAAATGGGTTTATGCATGGATGAAGAAATAGAAGAAATAGAAAAGAATGACACATGGGAGCTAGTGGACCTTTTGCAAGGAAAAGAAGTCATTGGAGTGAAGTGGGTCTATAAGACCAAGAGAAACGCTGAAGGAAAGATTGAAAGGCCTAATGCAAGGCTAGTTGTCAAAGAATACAAGCAGCAACATGGAAAAGATTTTTCAGATACATTTGCACCCGTCGTGAGGATGGAGACAATGCACACAATGTTGTTGATTTCGATGGAACATAAATGGAAAGTGTATCAAATGGACATAAAATCAATGTTTTTGAATGGAGTGCTGAAAGAGGAAGTATATGTTGCGCAACCACCTAGTTATGAGGTAGAAGGCCAAGAAGACAAGGTGCATAGGTTGAGGAGATCTCTTTATGGGTTGTAGCAAGCACTGCGTGCATGGTATAACATGATAGATGCTTACTTGATGGAAAATGACTTCGAAAAATGTGACAGTGAGCCTACTCTCTACATCAAAGAGAGTGATAGTAAGCTTCTTATTTTTTTTTATCTGTAGATAATTTGATTTTACAGGGAGTGATGATTTCCTCATTGTTGATTTCAAAGAAGTCATGAAAAGTGAATTTGAAATGACTGACTTGGGGATGTTAAGGTATTTTTTGGGCATAGAAGTGAAGCAAACATAAAATTATATTTTCATTTCTCAATAAAAGTATGCAACAAATATTTTGGAGAGGTTTAATATGCAGAAAAACAAGCCTGTACCAACTCTAACTATCATGGGGTTGATGTTGAGCAAAGAAGATCGTAGCAACAATGTCAATCTAGCATTATAAAAAAGTATGGTGGGAAGCTTGATGTATTTGACAATAGCTAGGCCATATATAATGTGTGGAGTAAGCATGGTGTCAAGGTTCATGGAGGCCCGCAAGGAGACGCATTGGCAAGCAACCAAAAGGCTTTTACGGTATGTCAATGGGACAAAGACTGAGTATGGTATTTTGTACACTACTATAAATGATTTTAGGTTGGTTGGTTACACTGACAGTGACTGGGTAGGAAGTTTCGATGATAGAAAGAGAAAGAATATGGTTTTCATTTGGGTTTGGGAGCCATTTCATGGGCCTCCAAGAAGCAGCCAATAGTGTCAATGTCAACGGCAGAATCTGAATATGTTGCTGAAACAACAACAATGTGTCAAGAAGTTTGGATGGAAATAATGTTGAGGGATTCATGCCATGACCAAGAGGGAACAACAACTATTTTCTGCAACAACAATTCTGCAATTGCACTATCAAAGAATTCTATTTTTCAAAAAATGACCAAGCACATTGATGGTAAATATCATTTTATTAGAGAATTGATTAACAATGGTGAAATTGTGTTGCAGCATTGTAGTTCACAAGAACAATTTGCAGACATTTTCTCAAAGCCATTTGCAGGTGAAAATTTTGTTTCACCATCTTATGCCTTAACATTTTGTTTTGTCATGTATTAATGTGTCAAAAATGTATGTTTTGAAAAATATATATATGTAAAAGTCTTTTGCAAATTCAAGGGGGGTAAGTCTCATAGATCAAAGGGAGAAAATCGTGGAGCAATATGTGGTGGGCGAGTGAAAAGAAATTGTTACAGGGTTTTACAAGAGTTACTCCACAACTTCTGGTGAAGCATAAATCGTAGGAAAAATTTTGTTTTACATGGTGAAGGAGCTGCAACCTCCATTTTATCATGCGAATGTATTTTCATGTGTTTTGAATATGATCTAAAGTATATTTTGTTGCAATATGTTTTGACATTTCATGTCTAATTATACGACACAATCACTCTATTTTTACTCTGTTCTAATGTGAGTTAAATTGCTGTGTTTTTAACTCCATTTTAGTTGCAAAACCACTCTATTTTACTATATTCTACCGTGAGTTAAATTTATGTATTTTTAACTCCATTTTGGTTTTGAATTGATCTCCGCATCTCTTTAGTTGCGAGAGACTTCTCTACCCTAAATCTTTCAAAAGACGTGTTCACAATATACTCATCCATATTAAAAAAAGCATAAACATCTCTCTTTAAAAGGTTTCCCACGATTCACAATATTATGTTGTGTCACTTTGTCATGGTACAATCCATAATCAATTGATCATCAATGGAATGAAGTTGAAGTTTATATTCAATGACCATTGGCTCAACTGTATTGAGGCTCATTGAGTGAGTAATGAATTGACTAACCACAATATTTTTGGAGCCTTCATTAGGGTTTTTTTACAGATGTCAATTGCGTAAAACTCAAGAGGTATAGTGCATCGCACATGCCCATCATTGAAATATTGTTTTATCATCTTACCAATTTAATTAGGCATGAAAAGCTATCCACATATTCAAGCGGGACAATTGGTTTTATTTTCTTCATTATTTTTTTTCACATGTACAATATTGAAGTAAATATAATTATCAATTGATTGATCATTAGAAATACCTAGTAAAGAATACATATAGTCAGCTGGAGAAGTATACGCAATAGTCCCATTATCTCTCTTGCATTACTTCCATATTTGGTTGGCTTTGGTTAAAGAAACTAGTCCAAGCTATTACTATTAGACGATCAAAATAACTTGAAGTAAGATACACAGTAGAATTATGCAAATAAAATTGATTTTAGTGTTTTGATTTGCTTGAACATTGCAAATGGAAAGGTTATAGCAAGAGGATAGAGAAATCAAGATAAATTATATGTGCTAGTAAAGAAGAATTCCTCCAAAATTGAGAGGGATAGTTCCTCTTCTTCCAATTGAGAATAAAAGAAGATGGTCCCCACTGTAGTTCATTTCTCTTAAAGAATACTTCTAACAATAATTGCAAAAGTAAATGTGAGGTACATAACCTCATGAAGAACAGGTGATGATTATCAGGTCAACAGGATCAATAATGTATGATCTCAAGAGGAGCCATGCATTGATATTTTGATGATGATTCCCCATGATGTCTTCATATTATTTTCATGATTCTTAACCTATTGACATTACATTGATGAAGTAACAGTGAATAGGAATAGGGATGATATGTTCAATGAGAGCTATAACTATAAACATCAAAAATTTATTTTATGTACGTGAATCTTATGAAGGACAATTGCATATATATGTAGCTTCTGATATTGACAATAATGTATATTTCTCAGTGAAGAAAACAGAGTGGAACATATTCAGGGGGAGCTTATCATATTCTTTCTTTAGATTATTATTAGCTTTATATTTCTTACAATGATTTGTTGCAGACTGTTGGTGATGCCTATATGATGCTTAGGAATGATGAGGTTATAATTTGTTTCAAGTCTTATGCTATTGCTACTAATGAAATAGTTCCTTGATGAATTTATTGCTTAATGAGTTTGATATGATCAGATTTGATGATGATAAGTTGGCATAGGTTTAAGGGGAGAATCCGCTATGCTTCAAATGATCCATTATTGGAATTATGGTCTCTTGAGCATTTCTTCTTGCATGTGGTACATATCATTGGTGATGAATAGTTGTTGTTGTTGTTATTGCTAAAGATACATATGATGTTGTCAATCTGTCGTTAGTGATGATGAAGTCATAAATGATGCCTATATATTGCTTAAATTTCACTTATTAAAGTTGATCCTACTTGATATACGTGATGAAGAGGATGTGTATGCTATGATTGTTATTGACATTGGTTGATGATGATGAGTTTATTATTCTTTCACTGATTGTTGACATGTATATGTTGTTGTCATTATGTCATCAATAATGCATGGATTTCATATGTTATTCTTGGTTCTCCCATATGGAACTCTTGGTTCTCACATATGTTGTTGATGCATGGAAAGATATGTTGCTTATGGTACACAAAATTTATATGCCTTTGGTACTTTATGATTGTGGCTCTTGCCACAAAGGGAAAGAGCATGTTGACCTTAATGATATTAGGTCAAGGGAATGAGTTGCTGACAAATATTTACTACACTATCTTATACTTCCATTACAATTTTTTGGTGATTCTTGGAAGCATTACATATTTGGTTGCATGTTGACAATATTGGAAATTTGATGCTCTATTTTTCTATCTTACTTCATAATGATGATGAGATTGTTCACGACGATTTCTATGTTGCTATGATCAGTTGTTCATATTGCAGGTTTCTATATGTTGTATGATGGTTACTGATGAATATCATGGTCTTGCTACCTCACTATTGAGGTCTCTGATTTTGGTTATAAATGTCATATGTTTCTTGATGTAGAGGTGATGTAAAGACCCATGTTGTAAATCATTGTGAAATTCTATCATATATGGGCTATTAGGGTCAATTCATTCATGTATGTAATCCCATCATGTTCGAACATTGATGTACTATTGAGTCAAATACGTAACCCTACTGTGTTACATGATTGATGTAATCTTGGAGTCATTATTCATAGGAAATCTCATATTTGTTTTAGTCATCAACTCTTGTACCTCTTTAGAAGGTTCAACATATGCTCAAGGGGATCATGGTCAACATGCATTTTTCATATTTTGGCAGACCATATCTATAGTAATTCTCTCTATAATGGGGGAGAGAAGCTTGGTGATAAGTACTAGTATTTGGGTTTGC
Organism: Pinus taeda; assembly: GCA_000404065.3. Taxonomy (NCBI): domain Eukaryota; kingdom Viridiplantae; phylum Streptophyta; class Pinopsida; order Pinales; family Pinaceae; genus Pinus; species Pinus taeda. Next base: position 9,551 of record APFE031646173.1, on the reverse strand, counting down.
AGGTATTTACAAGTGAATACCAAACACCAAAATGATTGCGATCAAGTCCAAAGGGGGCGATTGTTGGAATTATGGCTAATGTGTTGTCCTTGATAGAAACCCACTTAATAATGATGTGGCTATGATTGGAAATGATGATACAAATGTGGTGAATAGAGAAATGACAGTTCAGAGACAAAGGAATGTTAGATATGAAGTTTGTGAAAGTATACACGGATCCTATGAAGAAGGGTCAGGTACATACGCACGTATTATGAAGAAAAGTTGTATACATAATTTGAACCATGGTAATGTAGATATCATGGGTATTTACCATGGTATTTCCCCATAGTAATGGGTGGGACAATGGTTATTTGATCCTATCAAAGTATACGTACAACATAACCAAGGTATTTACCTGAGGTAATTGCTAAGGCAGGTGTTATATAACGAGATGGAGATTAATGTGTTATGTGTGTAAATAAATGGTTTATTCATGTATAGTATAATCTGAAATAGGAGTGCACTAGTAAGCATAGAGGAGGCTCGATTTTGATATATATGAAAGCATAGTAAAGAATAATGAATATACTTTCTTGATATATTTTTGTTGCAAGCTAATAATGATAGATTTGTGATGATAATAGTTTTATATTATGAATATATGATGGTGAATTATGCACAGTAAGTGTTGTGGCTGCAATGAAGGTTTTTGTTACATAGTATTTTGTCATACCTCCTGTTTACTTCCTATTCCACATCCCGAAGTGCCAAAATGTTGAGAATTGTGAAGTATATTCATCATGAAATACATACCGAAACATCCCTGAAGAATGGAAGAAAAACTTCCCTGAGTCAATTCTGGATAAGGTTGACTTAAAACCTAAATTTGAGTATCAATGCTCATTGGTCCACTTCTTGCCCATTTTTAGGGAATATTGCAGTTCTTTGACCTAGCACTACTAGTGCAAGTTTTGATATGAAAACTCACACTAAACCTCTTGTGGCAGGTTTTCTCAAAGTGGAGGACAAGCTTCATATACTGGAAACTTCAAGAAACAACGATCTACATTTTATTGGTTAGAGATATGCTTGAGCTCTCCCATCCGGAGCTTTTGATCCTACCTTTAAGGGCCTACCCCTTGATATTTGTATCTTCCTCCCTCTTTTCTAGATCCCTAACTCCCTGTCCCTTCCTATAAATCAAATCCCTTACATCTCAAAATGGTTTTTCATTGGTTGTTTTCATTCCTATGATTAGATTATCCCTAAATGATGCCCATCTAACTTTGAGAAGGAGTGATTGAAGAATCTTGGCTTGGACTTGGACATCCACCAATAAGAGGTCTCCAACATCAAGGAAATGATTGTATGCTTCCCTTTTTGATTAATCAATATATACATCTAATGTTCACTTTCCATAAATGTCTAAATATTTATGCATTTAGCTTGATACTCCTTGATTTATCAATTAGTTTATGTTTGATATATACTATGTATGCTCTAGTATATTGTATTTTCCTTTGATCTCTATTACAGGTACTCGGACATAAAGAAAAAACAAGGAGCGAGCCTGTAAGCTTGGAGATCCAAGCCATTACCAAAGGATTGAGTGATTAGCATAAGAGCGAGGTAGGTTTCTCCTTCTCTCTACATTTTTAAACATAAGTTAGGAAAGTTTGCATTATTTTTCTCAGTTTGTTGCTAGACCCACTGATTGGCCTAGAGAGATCGCCTCTATCCACAGAGGGGATTTATATTCACAAAAAAATGGTGACTCAACTGGGGATATAAGATAAATGTTAAGATTTATTCAATCAACCTAAGGAGTATTTGGAACCCAACACAAACATTTAATGGTCTACACTAGAGATGTGTTCGAACGTCCATAAACCTAGTAGTTCTTGTTATTTTCCAGCATTGTATCCCAAGGGTGAAATTTGATTCTACGTCCATAAGTATATAGGATCGTTCTCCACTACTCTCGAGTATATCAGAGGTGCTCCATGTATGGTAAGTATATGGGAACACTCTCATCAAATGATTATGCATTAGACAATGCTAACACAAACTTGTGCTCCCCGTACCATCGTGTATATATTGGGAGACCCCACTACGTTTCTATCCTTCAGCCACAAGTAACCAAATCAATCGCTTTGCAAGCATGATAGTAACACTGAACAAAACATTCAGGGAGATTGACCACATTATGTTAAGTCCTTGGTTTTAGCTAAGGTGTATATAGTGGTTCACAGATACTTGGTAAACCCTCTTGCCCAGATTTCCCTTATTGATTTATTTTTTGTTTTAAGTTCTAAAATTTAATACCCACGATAACATGTCTTACCCATGTAGCTCTCCTTGGCCTCATTCTACTTTATTTATGGTAAATTTTAATTGAAGCTCAAATAAATCACCTCCTCTCCTTTTTTTTTTAGAAAATTTCATCGTGGCAGAACCATCGTGTTCACCTTATCTATCCCCTTCATAGACTGACACTGAAGGGTCACCACAAGGATTCCACCCTCAGATTCTAGAGTCACTTGAAAGTAAAGGTTTTGAACTTGGAATTGTCCCTAGTATTCAGCCCCTTGCTTCTTGTCCTCCACCTCGAGATTCATTGTCATCATCTCAAGAATCTTAGATGAGAGTCATTTCCATCATCTCAGGAATATTACCCATAAAGTCCTGAGGTTCCTCAATGGTTTTTGTTGTTTCCCCCTAATCCACTTTATGATCCTTTGCTTATATCTCCTCAACGCCCATATAGTATGTTTGATAATCTCGACGTACCTTTGGAACTCTCTCCTCAATCATTGCGGGTTCCTCCTCACCAGTTATTTCCACCCATGGCATTAGAAGGTGAAATTCCAACCTCTCTTTGATATCGCCCTGTAGAATCTCAGCCACTCATACTCTACGTCTTGGTGATGAATCTAAATGTGACTTTCCTCCTGAAGGATTTCTGTATCTATCATCTCCTCATATGGGGAGTGAGCCAGCTCCACCATTTGAAAGTAGTGAACCTTTATTTCCACCAGGTTATAACTCTTTTGGTAACTTAGTTTCAGGTACTCTGAGCACATATGTTCTTTATCATCATTTGATATGTTCATTTTGCATTAATCCTACCTCTAGCCCATTAGTTTCAAGGGTGGCCTCCTAAATTCCTGCTCAAACTGTGGTTTCTTTGGTTGTTGTTCAAACTATGGTCATGGGTAAGACAATTAATGTCCCCATAGCTCCTTCAACTCCTCTTTCAAATGCTACAGTAGTTACACCTCATCCATTGAGTGGGAAATATGTACCATCTCCCTATCTCGTCACATGGGGGCAACCACCTCCTCCATATATACCTCCTGTTTCTAGTGGAACCTATGTGAGTGGATCTCAAACTCATGTTATGGGAGTAAGTCAAAACTGTTGGTAGTATTCCTTCTGGATCTGGTCAAATTCCTTATCAGTAGCTTCTTTAGGCTCAGATACCTTACCAGCAACCATACCCTCCTTGTGGTTCACAACAACCTCAAAATCCACCTTCCAATCAAAAGGCAGGATCCCAAATGTAGTATGGTCCTAATTCCTCATTTGGGGTGTCTGGTTAGCTTCAATCTGCTTCTGGAACTTATCCTTTAGGAGTTGAAAATCCTTTACAATAAGAAACCTATCAACAAGGTTAACCATTGCAGCAGCAAGGTCAACTATTATATTGGCAAGGTCAATTGTTGTATCAGCAACCCTATGCTCAATACTCCTCATAATTTTTTTATCGCTCTTATGGTTATCAACGACATGTGATGGGTCATTCCCCATCCTGATCAGATTGAATTTTTTTGCGATGTTATCTGCCTTAGCCCTGAAGAGCAAGAATATTAAGCTGTCATTTCGATTTCTACGAAAGCATCTAAAATTCATGATCATTTTAGTTTGAGTCTAGATGCATATTCGCAATCTCCCTAGCTTGGTTCTTGGGGCTCTACCGATCCTTTTAATGAGACATTTCCAACTAACGAAAGTATCACAGAAGTCATGTCTCTTGAAGAAACTCCATGGAATGATGCCCATTATCACTCCTTGTTTATCCCAAGATTTAGTGAGATCTCTTCTTATCTAGAAACCTGTGTTTTTGATGTAACAACTCATCTGCTTCAGACACCTATTTTGGTTCGTGAAGTGTTGTCTGAAGGAAACACGGGGAACATGTTGAATACCTTGTCTAGTGACATCTCAGCACAACCTCAGGTTGTCAAAATATTTCACTTGGGGGCATATGTTTCTTGCAATGAGATTAATATTTTTGTGTCCCCCATCATGATACTTTCTCACTGAGTATTTACCGTTTTCCAATTATCACAATGGGGCATTGATCCTCTCACTCGTAACCCTCACTCACTCAGGGGGCATGGGGGAATTTCCATTTTTGTATGTCATTCCACTAATTGGCCGAGTTGATGCTTACATGTCATGCCAACGATGAAAATATGGTTTTACTCTCTCTTGATCAATTACAGGAGTCGTGAAATGGGCTCCATTTGAAGTATTATGCATGATTTCATGTAAATACTTTGTACTTTAATGTGTTATTCATTAGTGTGTGTTTGATTTTTGATGTGTTTGTTTTCTTTTGCAAACATGTTTTCCTCTACTTACCATGTGTTCTACTTGGTTTGCAGATGTCGTCGAACCTTTATGTCGGTTTTTTTTAATGGACCTTGTTGTAGTACACGTAATTTATCTTATGCCTCATGGGTAATCTATAACCTAATGGTGTGCTAGTGAATTTACAAGGCATATTTTTTGGTCGTACTACTAATAACATTGTCGAATATAGTGTGGTTATCTAGCTTTTGTGGGAAGCCATTGCTCTTGGCCCTACAGAGTTAGTTGTTAATATTGATTCACAACTCATTTTACTACAACTTAACAAACAATATTTAGTTAGAAACCCTCATATTTTGAGAATGTATTTGCGAGTTCGTCTTTTGGAACAAGACTTTGATTATATCACTTATCAACATATTCTAAGACGTTTAAGCACATTAATGGACACATTAGCTAATTATTTATTAGATAGACATATGCGACATATGTAAAATAAAGACCATCACATAGTGAAAAAAAAAAGGAAAACATGTATATATATAGAGTGTTTGCAAAAAGTTTATTACATCGAAATGTCAAAAACTGTGTTCTAAGACAAATGGCTTCTCAAGCCTACATAATTGCAGAAAATAAAGACTAGAGATGGTTATTCACCCACATGGTGGTCATGATAACAAAACACAACTCTAATGACTTAGTTCAATAACCAACGTAGTCTGGTGGGTAGCCCTACAATGTGCCTCTGATATCACAGTGGCACCTCATTAATTGATGCATATTCTGGAATGCCCCTTGCCAGTACTTCCAGATTATGCTCCACCTCAACGATCAGTTCTACTCCCTCCTCATAAGGAGCACCCTCTATCTGGTGTTCCACTCACCTCGCTATTGGAGAAACCCCTGAAGGTATCTGTGGTCCAACATCTGCAAAAATCATAAGTATAAAATCTCAGTGCACATATATAAAAATAAAAAATAAAAACTTCAAAAACTTTAAAAATTGGTTTTTCCCTACATCGATCCATTGTGCACCTGGTGGAAGTCAAATATCAGAATCTCCTTGGAAATATATGCCACTATATGCCTAATCATCTATCATGATTAGCTACTATTGCAACCATCCAAAAAATGCTAGGGGAAAAGACATCCATCGACTGCCTCCCTGCCGAGGCATAAGCTCACCCCACCTCATCAACGTGGATCTCTAGGTGCTGGTGGATTCATTTCTATCCATTGATATGAAAACAATGGCGCACGTTCCAGGACAAACATCACCAATATGGATCTGAAACTGACCAATAACCCCTCACGCTAATCAAAGACCATGTGAATTAGACAATCAATGGTGTACTGGAAATGAAACTTTGTTTCTTCATGCAATGCCTAAGACCCATCTATTCGGGCCATAGTATGAAGGATTGTTCATAGTGGGAGATTTGTGATGGTATTTTTATCTATCTTCCCACTCTGGGTCTTTTAAGTGCCTGGAAAATGCCTCACAATCAACATATCCATGCTCTCTTGTTGAGTGTGAGAACCAGGAAACTAAATCTATTTTCCCTTTCTAGACAAACCGGTAATGAAATAAATGTCTACAAAATTTATTTCGACTTCTTGGTCCCCAATCATGAATAGTTAGCGATCCACATCCCACCAACTAATCAAATGCTATAGTAACTCTACCTGCCTCCTAATCCCAGGAATCCATAAGAATTTCAGCAACCCACAGTCTCAAAGGGTAGCAATGCAATTTGGGTCTTCGGTTACTTGATGGTCTTCGACTTCATGTCCTCTTTCTTTACATTTGATCGCCATTTTTGGTTGCTTAAATTGTAAAACATCCATAAAACAACATTCCATGAGTTTTTGTGGAAGGAAATTAGGAAATCAAGCATTAAGTGTAGAGGATTTTCCATAAGATTCGCAACTTTGTACCAGCGTGACTATCCATAAATTTTTCCGTGCTTCCAGCATGCTACCATAGTTGGTCTCACGCTGAACAATGTAGATCTGATGGGTAAAACTCATGTTGGTCGCCCTCAACATATTATTTTCTAAGCCCTCCATGCAGCCTAGTCTATGGATGAAAATACATAAAAATACAACCAAATTGAAGGGAAGGGACAAATCTCTTACTTGCAGTGAATGACTCGACAAATGGTGTCCGGGATTGATCGTACTCTCCGCTTGAAGATTGAGGTAAAATAGGGTAAAAAATCTCTCTAATTTGCAACATGGTAAAAATGGTGAAATTGATTTACATTTCGGGCCTTTAATAAGTTTTTAAATGACATTTTTACCAAATTAGGGCATTTTTCACTTATATTTTAATATATTTCCTCGAAATTGGTAATGTATGTTTCACTTGTGTAGTGACAGGTCATAGAACATGGTGACAATGAGTAATTATGACAGGTTCAACGATTTTATTTTATCAATTTTTGGACTCGTAAAAAATAAAAATAAAAAACAACCCCCTGGAGTCATCTTTAAGCTCTTTTTTTACTCTCAAAACATGAAAAGGTCGTCGAATACTTGTCATTTCGAACTCGCTAAAATAAATGAAATTACATCTACTCAATATAAGTTTAACCCTTTTCCCGACTGAGATAGACTTGTTGGCATTATGACATAGGTTTGGCACTATGACACAGGTGTTGTCCTTGATGGCAACTCACTCAGATGACGGATCTCAGTTTAGGCTCTCAGAATGAAGGAAACAGAGATATATGTAGGTTCCATTTGACCAAGGTGCATATATGCATGGGTTAGACGACCCAAAGGCGCATATATGTATACACGCATTTTCACACAAGAAAAAGCGCATACAACTTGGAAAACTTGGTTTTGGTCCGTGGTATTTGGTCTTTGGTATTTTGACCCATGGTATTGGTCCAAGGTATCTTTTCTGAAGTGTTGACCCTAGGTATTTCTTCTAAGTGGTTTTGGACCATGGTATTGAGTAAGGCCTAAGACTATAAAAAGAGGAGGAGATCATTAGGCAAAGGTACTCAAGCATTGAATATCTAATGAAGAGCAAGATCTAGACTACTAGTCATTGGGTTATGGTGCATAGCTAGATCTGAATCAAGGAGGGACCTGAGCACTTGATGAAGGATAAGTTCTATTGATGGGTCAAGATCTTAAAACTTGAAGACAAATATCTTTGTGTGGTTTTGATCTTTTATTATTGGCGCATATTGTAATCTATTAATATAATGATCTGGGTATAACTAATGTCTGATTAATTGCAAAGGTTAAATCATCTTTTACATATCTATACGCAGGTTCAGTACATCAAAGGTGCATATACATGCTGGTTCGGCATTCTAAAATAGTGTATACGCAGGTTGGCATTGGGTAGAGTGCGTATGCAAGCAAGTTTGTCACGTTGAAGTATCTTACATCTCATAGAATATGCTTTAGCTACTTCTATTTTGCAGTTGCAGTATTTTTGGGTTTTGGTTACTAGTACAGTATTTTGGTTACAGCTTTCAGAGAAGAGATTGGTTCATTTAGTTTGGTTGGTACAAGGACATTGGTTGATGTAGAAGTTTGATTGATGTTATTGATGGATCCAGTCTGAAAATTTATGAAACGGGGTCCCTAGAAGAAAAGAGAAGGTTGTAGCCTTTTGTAGGTCAGCACCTACATACTAGTAAACATATCAACTAGTACAAGAGCTAAGGGGGTTGAAGCTCCCTTCCAGGAGAAACTGGAGAACGC
>APFE031646169.1:0-18372 GCA_000404065.3 Pinus taeda | reverse complement strand
TGAATGAAAATATGATAAAGCGAATAGTATGGAATTGTTTTACAGTGGGGTGAATGTGGGATTAATTTGTTTCAGAAGGTATTATAAAAATTAAAAAAAACATTCAATTGTTTAGTAAATATTATATACTTTAACTATTAAAATAATTTAGGTAGAAGTTGTAGTTTACAATTTTAAATTTAATGATTTATTTCGTAAAAAAAATTTAGTTTACATTTTTCATTAAATTGCAGAATAAAATAATGAAGTGAAATAAATATCACAAAATTTTAGGAGGGAAATATTTTCATGAAATGTTTTGGGAGGAAAATTTTTGGAGGGAAATATTTTTCGCGAAATTTTTTGGGGGAAAATTTTTGGAGGGAAAATTTCATTCTCTAAGCTATATAATATCTTTAGGAGACTCCATTTGTATCATTCAACATCTTCTATTTGAAAGGGATGGATTGTCCTGATAGTGAAGTTTTGATTTATACAGCATCAACATCTTCATCACGTAACAACTCTATTCATATGGATGAATATAGTGGGAATTCTTCCACTGTGAATAGAAAGTCAATTCTTTCACTTAGTCCTGATTCTAAGGACTATGAGAGCACTGATGAAAGAGGGGTTGGAGAATTTCAAATAAATAAAGAGTCATAGATTCCACTTAGTCTGAATTCGAAGTACTATGAAAGCAGTAATGATGATGAGCTTCATGACAAATTTCAAAAGAATGGAATCTCACGGTGTCCACTTAGTCCTAATTCTATGGACTATGAAAGTAGTAGTGATGAAGAGCATGATGGTGAAGTTCAAAAGAATGGAGTGTCACAGTGTCCACTTAGTCCTAATTCTAAGGACTATGAGAGCAACAGTGTTGAACAGCATGATGATGAATTTCAAAAGAATGGATTGTCATGGTGTCCACTTAGTCCTAATTCTAAAGACTATGACAGCAGCAATGATGAAGAGCGTGATAACGAATTTGAAAAGAATGGAGTGTCAAAGTGTCCACTTAGTCTTAATTCTAAGGACTATGAGAGAAGCAATAATGAAGTGCATGATGATGAATTTCAAAAGTATGGAGTGTGACGACGTCCAGTTAGTCCTAATTCTAAGGACTATGAGAGAAGCTTTGATGAATAGCGGGATGATGAATTTCAAAAGTATGGAGTGCCATGGTATCCAGTTAGTCCTAATTCTAAGGACTATGATAGCAGCAATGATGAAGAGAGGGATGATGAATTTCAAAAGAATGGAGTGTCACGGTGTCCACTTAGTCCTAATTCTAAGGACTATGAGAGCAACAATGATAAAGAGCGCAATGACGAATTTCAAAAGAATGGAGTGTCACAATGTCCTCCTAGTCCTAATTCTAAGGACTATGAGAGTAGTAGTGATGAAGGATAGGATGATGCACTTAGTCCTAATTCTAATGAGTATAAAGGTATCAGTGATGAAGGACAAGATGATACACTTAGTCCTAGTTCTATGGACTGTGAGAGAAACACTGAAAATGCACATGAGGAAGAATATCCAATAAACATCGAGTCAAATTTTCCATTGAGTCCAAATTCTATGGACTATGATAGTAGCACTAAAGAAGGGGAAGGTGAAGAATATCCTCCAAGTCAATATTTGAAAAGCATAGTTGATCATAGTGTGGATAACATTCCTCTTAATGATGATGAAAATCCTTATACAAATGATGATCCAATGATGAATATGTTGCCAAGAAATATTGTATCGAGGAGTAGGAGCAAACCTTTTCATATCAATGCAAGATGTTCTAGTTATACAAGGGGCAGAGCAGAATATCTGACAAGAAGAAGTTCTATCAGCACACTCATTTCAAGTGAATGTTACCAAAAATATTGCTTGAAACATATGGATTTCAAATTTGCATTAGAGAGCAGGAAGAGATATTTGTCAATGAATAAAAGCATGCAAAATTCATATTTAGTTGGGTGCATGCAATCCACATTCTCAGGTTATGATTATCATATTAAGACTTTATTTATCTTTAGAAAATCTTTCAAAATGTTTCATTCGATTGGCAATTTTCGTCTCTCGAGAATTCAAGAAAAGTTGGAAAAGGATCCCACATTTTATTCTAAAGTACGTCATAAAAGACAGTTTGGGCCATTATCAAATACTGCAATGTCATGGATGAAAGATTTCTTTTCAAAACATGGAGAGTGTATGCCAAATAGAGAGACAATACATATTCCAGATAATTTTTCAAGACGTGAAATCTACAACTTATACAAAGAATATGCAGAAGGTGCTAGGGGACATGGCTGGTTTATTACATATCAATATTTTGTGAAGGTATGGAAGAAAGAATTCAACAATGTCTGTATTCCTAAGAAGACAAGGATGGGGATTTGAGTTACATTTGTGCTTCTCTTAAATCAAAAGCGGACAAATGGAAGGGTTGGAAAGAGGTAGGCATTCATAACTTTAAGTTTTAAAATTGTATATTCATCAGGTATGCAAACATATTTCTTAATGGTTTCTTTTATGTTGTGTAGATTCAATTTGTCAAAGAACTTCAGGAGCCATCGCGAACAACAAACAAATGAAAGGAAAAAGTTGTACAAGCATCGAAAGAAGTGTTTATGATAATCTGAATAAATATTTGGGTTGCATAATGATTGGTATGACTAGAAGAAAACACTTTTACCACATTTTGTTTCACCAACCAAAAAATTTTACAGGAGGAAATTTTATTCAAATACACTTGGTCGGTTTGTATGGTCTTCATGGAAAAAAATGTTGCAAAGGTGTACTTTCACAACTCAAATATTCATAATATTTCAAATTCTAACCATAACCATAATCCATGATGTGCTTTCTCATTGGTCTAGTAATCTTCCTAAAGTTTTGTATCTACAATTGGACAACACTTGCCGTGAAAACAAAAATTAGGTTCTTTTTGGATATCTAAACATGCTTGTTGAATTGAGAATTTTTCGGAAGGTAAAGGTTGGTTTCCTTCTTGTTGGGCACACTCATGACCATATTGATCACATGTTCATCTGTTTTTCAGTCACATTGAGGTGGAAGGAAGCTGGGAGCTTGCCATCATTAATTGAATCTATTAATAAATCATACATGCCATAGCCTACTTTTGATGTGTTGGAAGAAACTACTGACATGCGAAGGTTTATTATGGGATCATATGGTGAGGGGAAATGCATTGAACAACTTAATGACATTAGCTTCCAACATCAATTTAGTATCAAAACAATTGATGGGAAAACACTAATATGGGGCAAGAAGTATTCAACTACTACAGAATGGGCACCATCATCAAGTTTGCAATTTTTTAAATTCGTTCCAGATCATCCAATATTTGCATCAAAAATATTGTTATTACAATTAGTTGGTGAAGTTCATAATGCACGCAAACAAAATAGAGATATAAATTATTCTCGTTGCCTAGAAGAAATTAAAAAATGTACTAGATATACATATGAGTACTTTGACATTGCTGATTCAGTTTGGTGTGAGTCATTTTTCAATAATCAAAGTGATATCATTTCAACAAGAACAAATGAAGGTATACCTTTGAAAAATCCATTTGTTTGGCCACAAAATGTGTCGAATGCACATGAGGAAATAAACATTATTGAACAACAACAATCTCAAGGTATTATTAATTCTTCAGAGGCAAAGGAAAGAGAGACGTATATTGGTTCCAGAAGGTCTCGTGCACAACATGAAGCCATGGAAGACCTTTATAGGGGTTCAATATAGGATATTAAGGAGGGTTGCATGATCGAAGTGCTAGCAGAAAGAGATCCCAATGGCTATCCATTCTAGATTTCTAAAGTTATAAAGGTCTTTACAGAAAATGAGGATGTTACAAGTGTTGAAGTACAATGGTATGCCACAAATACACACCCATTCAATGGTGTGTATAAGCCAGAGATGGTAGTTGACAAAAAAAATGGTGGAAAGAGAAAGAGAAAGGGTACGAATATAAATTGTCGCCGCAGAGACATATTGAAATTGGAGGATGTTGACATACTTGTTTATGACTTCAATTTAACAAAGAGAGGAACTCTTCGCTTCAAGACGATAGAGATTCTAAAATGGTTGTTACCAGAAGGACCAATGTTGAGATGGGACTAGGTTGAAACCAGTTGTAGATCAAGAAGAATTTTGAAACCTGAAATGATGGGCATGCAGGTGGACTCAAATGGGGCACTAGTTGATGAAAGAGAAGAATATGGAACATCTTCGTCATCATCCAGTCACTCATCTGAAGATGTGAATTCTGATGGTGTGCAAGAAAATATGAGTGATTTTGAATAATTGTTTAACACAATTTATCTAACTGATGTATGCATCGTATCTTGAAATAAAATTTTTGATTTCCAGATGGTGTTCAAAGAGAAGTTATGAGTCATTTTCATGTTCTTAGATCATTTTACTAGCATTTTTTTAAAATTTTGAAGATTGACCCTAAACAAAATCATCGTTCTAGTATAATCACTTTTTCTTTTTCAAGCTATATTTTTCACGAAAATTTTGTTTTCACTGCCATTTTTAAAACATGTTCAAAATTGTCCCTAAAAAAAAAAAAACCATTGTTACAGCATACACACTTTTCATTTTTAGCACTATTTTTTATGTTTTTTGGCATTTTTTGGCCAGAGTTCCTGTTTTGAGTTTATAGTTCCCGTTTCAAAGTTTACATTGTTCGAATCTGAGGTGTAGGAGCTTTTGTGCTCCCACGAGAGTCTATCATCCGCTGTTGGAATCATCTAGTCCTACTCCCACACGGTTATCTTGTAGATACAGTCTAGATCATCGTCGCTACGTAGTCGCACATTGGCTCTGTGTAGCATGATCCTTCCATAGTGTCTAAAGGTACCACTACGCGCAACGACTTTTTCTCAAAAAACATCTTGCGCTTCTTTAGATTTATCACTCCATTCATGTCAGTGGCGCAATCTATTCCCAGTAGCGCGAGGTAGGGATTGTTGTCATCAACAAACTCTATCACTTTGAAATCTGCAAGCATGCTCGCACCTTCGATATATACCGTTATTCCCTACAGTCTTCCCATAGGTAGGATCTTTTGCTGGTTCGCCATTCGCAATTGAATAGGAGACCATTGCAGCACAAGCCTACCCATGCGCTCCCACATCTGCTTTGGAAGGACATTCGCATCTGATCCTAGATCCAAAATCACTTGATCCATTTCATATTCCCCAATCTGCGCAGTCAATCTCATCTCCCTTCCTGTTCACATTGTGTGCTTCCCGAGCTTTCAGACTATGCACGGTCTCTTGGCGTGGTCCCAGCGCATCTAGTGATGGGTTCTTATAGTCCCTTCACAGCCTTGTTGTCATGCAGTAGCTTCATGCATGTCTCTAAGAATGTAGTGAGCATCGATGGGTCCATTTTTGGTTCCAGTCTCTCTTTACTTCCTGAAGTAGAGGCATCCACGAAGCTCCTCTTAGCTTCCATGAATGTCTCTTTAGCGTGCTCCAGATCAAATTCAGGTTCCTTTTTCGGAGCCTTGCGAACCTAGGTACTTTCTTTGGGTTACTTACCCTTATCATCCCCCATCATAATATCGATTCAGAGCACGATATTTACATTCAGGTCTTTCTCATGTGACTCAGACCTCATCATTTGCAGGTTCTAAGTAGAGGGAGGTTGGACTGCTCCTTTATCGTGCAACCTCGCTATTAGCGTGGGACAGTCCTCTGTCTCATGATCAAACTGGGTGTAATATAAGCATGATGGTCTTGTCGGATCTGTACAATCGTGGGCATAATGCCCTAGACCTCCGCAATTGTAACATATCAGCTGGGTGCAACCTCTTCCTGGTCCCATTCCACTGCAACCTCGTCCATGCACCTGAAATCCAGTGCGCGCCATCCCTGCATTTTGATTGAGGACCTGTGTTTCAGTCTGAAATCTGTAGGTAGGAGTCTAATCCATCATCATTTCATAACTTCTATAGGTGTGCTCATCGTGGCCTACTGACTTGAAAAAGTTATAGAACAACTCCTAGGAATTCTGCGTGTACTTTTGTAATAGATGGAAATTATCTGTAGCATCCTTCCCTCCTATATGAAAAATCACACACCATAATGCAGGTGCCACACTCGGTCCTGCTTGTGCCTCTGGTCTCAATGGCATTGGTCCTCCTCCCTCTAGGTAGTTCGCGAAGACTAGACAATGGTCCTTGTCATGTGCCCAACCTTTGGACTTTACGCACCATACCTCCTCGCGGGCTTCTGGGCGAACCGTCCTATCTTGTTTCAAACTCTACATCTCAAGGCACATGTTTTTCAACTGCGCATGGATTTGTTGAACTCCCAGGTTAGGATCTTGTATAAAATTCTTGTGTAGTGTCATTGTGATCTCCAAGGCCTCGACATGAGTGCTTAGCTTCCGTTGTGACAACACATTCCTTAGATGTGGTGTTATCGATGCTAAAAACCATGCACGATGTTGCCCATCCATCAAGGTCATATTGGCTTCACAAATTGTACACTTCAGTCTCTGATCCAGCTCTGAGGGGGTCTCCCCTGGAAGCATCACGATTTCCTTAAATCTAATGATCGACTGTGTCTCTGATTTTGGCCTGCTAAATTCCTTGTTTAGCGCAGCTTGGATATCCGCAATCCCTACGTTCGAATTGTCATTGGAATGCTTAATGTACCAAGTTAGTGCGCGATCCTACAAAGCACTGACCACCATTGCTTTCTTTATATTGTCATCCATGACTCCCTGCACTTCCCATATAGCCCTTACCACAAACCAAAACTGGTCTAGATCTTCATTGCCTACTCCTTTGAACACCGAAAACTTTATTGTGCTTGCCATATTGAATTGTGGTGGTGGTAGAGGTGGTGTATGGGGGTGAAGATGGTGAAACTGGTGTTGGTGTAGTTGGAAGTGGTATGCGTGGAATTCACTGCTTTATCAAACTGATAGCAGTTCTTGGGGAAACCTTTGCAAGTTCTTCCTTGCTTTCTCATAGAAGTGAAATCAAGGGGCTAGTTTCTAGTTCTGCGCTACCTTTGTTTTTGTAGATCCTCCCACTCTACATAGCCTCTAACATCAATTTATTCACATAACCCACTTTTCACACTGTAGCATCTTAATCCAAGTGTTCAAGGATTTAACGTACTTACCTCGCGGTCCTTTGAGGAAGCATCATTTTGCCTCACTATAGCTAACTAAAGTATATACCACGAACTCAGTGATAAATCCTCCTATAATTCTATCAAGCTAGTGAACCACAATGCATGCAATCTTATCTTCCGATGCTTCTAATCTGCGCACCAACTCTGGAGTCCACGCAATAGGTTTGCCAAGCCTACACCTTCTTTGACTATTTTCTAGCTTCGCAATCCACTCGTACAACATAGAGGGGAAGGATGCAAAGAATATTTCATGGATTTACGTTTATAAGTAGCAATCTAACTACTCTTCCTTTGATAATCGTGGATTCTTGTTTTCCTACGCCGTGAACTCATGGATCTTTCTGTCAAACCACTCTTCAATTCCTTTCTTTGTCAGATTCCAATGATACGACATCAAACATCTCTATGTAGATCTCGGTCCCGGCAACGGAACCATTTGTTGTCTTATTAGGGCCTAACTTAGGTTTAGAGTTAAGTTAGCCAAACAAATCCTGGTACTACTGGGCCTTTTGGAAATAGTCCGCGAAGCACGGACTGAGGTCTCACCCAAAGTAGTATGGGAGGGTGCTAGAACTAGGTTTTCATACCCTGGAGATGTTTGATGAGTTCAACTGGTCTGTGGTTTGACCTTGTGCACATCTTGCTTCACGCACTTTCCTGTACTTCGTAACCTGATATACTCCCTTTGTGCAGCCCTACCTAGGGGTTGAACATCATACTCTACATTATTACCCAAGACCTTACTGGTATTATAACGGTAGTTAATTAGTTTTGCCTACTTGAGTGCTTTAAGTATACTTAACGATATAAACCATTCATATAGGTGCACGTAGTAAATAAACAGTATATTTGCAAAGTATATCAATCATTCATTAACCCAAGAACAGATACATAGAATAATGACAAAACTTCTCTTTATTAATTCCTTCCTCAGTTACAGACTCACTTGTGGACTACTAGGCTTCTGCGCACTCAGCTACAGAGCCTTCTCCTACTCTACGACCCAAAGACACCCTTCAACTTGTGACTCAGTCACTTAGACTCTTTTCCTCTACTTCTTCCTTTTTACACTTAGAGCCTCGCTCTATTTATACAATCCCATGGTCCACGAACCATGGGTAGGTCTATCCAGCCGACATTACATTACAACACTAGGGAGAACAACCTTGTGACTCTATCATACTTTCACACCCCGTGCATGCAATTTGTGGAGATTTACAACAAGAATTGATCAAAACTTGGGCTTTGAGCCCAAAAACATGCCTTGGGGCGATTCCATGCCCAACAGTTGAACTATTGAATAAGAGGTTACACCACTCAATGTCTAATTTAAGAGTTTGTGCACTATAGTGTCTCTCTAATTTTGTCCATAGTGTAATCAAATTCAAACAAATACATCATCATATGCTCACCCAAATCAACTTATCTTGATGAAACAACATTGGAGGTTTTCTATAGTGTTGGAATTTGTATTGGGCTTTAGAAAAAAGCATGCATTTTCCCATACCTTCCCTTTCCTTTTCCATGATGTTTGTTAAAATTCTATATTCTCCATACCTACCCTTGCTTAATGGGATTCTTTTTCGTGGACCACTTTCTTTCTTGAATACATTTGTTTGCCATGTTTAAAGGGATTTCCATTAAGAAAAGCATAAAAAAATTCCTTCCAATTATGCAAAAAGACAACAATAATTGTCTTCTAATTACATAAGGAGATAATAATTGTCTTTAGATTACAAAAAAAAAAATTCCTTCTAGTTACACAAGGAGAGAAAGATACAAAAAAAGACGAAAAATTATTTTTACATTACATTAAAAGATAAAGATTTCCTTACAATTACAGAAAATGTGTATTCCAATTATACAACAAGACAAAAACTTGCTTTCCAAATACACAAGAAGACAAAAACTCACTTTATAATTACACTAAAATGTATATATTTCTTATTATTGTTGTTCTCATTCTATTTACACTAAAATGTATATATTTATTGTCACTTTTGTTGCGAGCATGTTTGCTATTATTATTAAGATGTCACTTGAGTGGCAAGCATGAGAATTGTTTGGAAAAGTGACACATTCTGGACGAGATCATGCATGTGTTCTTAAGAGCATATACATGTTTTGAAATTTATGTGTAGTTTTATGAGTGAAATTCCTAATTCTCATATGTGCTCTCTCTCCTCACCCTCCACCTCACTCCAACCATTTTTCTTTGTGTTCCATCTTCATGCACGAGCATCTTACTCTTGAAATAGGAAAAAAATAAATGAAATTTGGAAGGAATTAGATTCCTTTATTTTATTAGTAAATTATTTTTGTTTTAGTTTAAAGATCACAAATTTTGGATAGGAATGATGTTATAAAAAATAAGAAATCTTATCCTCTTTTGTGGATATAGATGGGAGTAGTTTTTTTTATTAAGTTTAGTAAAATGGACTAGATTTGTAGAAGGAAAATATCTAAAAGGAGATAATACTTTGTTGAAAAAACTGGGAGCTTGGATTCCTTCTCGGAAAATTTTAAATCATCCAAATTTTAGTAATGATAGAAGAGGAATTAGATATAAAATTATCTATTAATGTATGTACTTGGTTTTTGCAATTCAGAAGAAGACAAAAAATATATGTTAGAAATTTGTTGGAGATTCTATCAATGGGAAATTTAATTCGAAACTTTAAATGAGTTAATGTTGCTTGCACACTCCAACCATATTTAATCGTGTTGCATGACTATGGGATTTCACATAAATTTTGGTATCATAGCTACGACAAAAAAAGGTGTGAAATGTCATTCTACGCTTGATGTGGAAGATTATGTCAAAGGGGAAGACTAAAAACTGATTTTGGAGATAGGGAGGACATGAGATGTGTCTAAGAAAGTATAGAATCATTAGAGATGAACAAAAAATGAGATCTAGAGACTGGAGACATTAGCGAATCTGAGGAAGAGTCTCCAACAAAAGATAAAGAACATATCAGAGAGCCTGCAAAAATTATATTGATGAGGTTAATGATTGGGACTCTTTCGAGGCATAGAACGAAGATACCTACCTATAGTGGTAGCTTGGAATTAGAGGAATGAATAGATTGGATCAATGCTTTAGATAAGCATTTTGAGTATGAGGAGGTAGTCGAAGACAAAGAGGTGAAGTTTTCTATTACTAGATTGAAAGGACACACAACTATTTGGTGGGATGGAGTCCAAGAAGAAAGCGGAAGAAAGAAAAAACCACTATCAAAAGTTGGAACAGAATGTTGGTGAAGCTGAAAGGTAATTTTTTTCCCAAAGATTACCAATTGTCTTTATTCACAAAAATGAAAAACTTGAAACAAAGGCCATTGATTGTTAAAGAGTATATTGAAGAATTTTACAAGGTGAATATTAGAGCAGGATACATCGAAGAAACACATGAAAATGTTTTCAAATATATCAATGGGTTTCAGTTTGAGATTCAAATGAGTTTAGCCTATTTTCACATAGAACTATAAAATATTCTTACCAATTCACCTTGAAAGCAAAGGAAAATTAGGCTAGAAAGCAAAGCCAAAGGAATAGAGGGAGGATTCTTGTAAAGGGAAGAGGACAAACCAGCTACTGGGACAATACTCAACCTTGAAAGGAAGACGAAGGTAGTTCAAGTAGTCAACCATAAATAGGAGGTGAATCAAGAGGAAGAAGGCCTTTCTCAAGAGGTCGTGGTTGAGGTAGAGGCTACCGAGTCCAATGTTACAAATGTGGAAAATTGGGACATATGTCATGGGATTGTCTAGAAAATAATCCTACAAGCCAAAGAGGAGAAAATATAGTAGAAGCACAAGAAGGAAATGTAGCTATAACTATCCATGAAGAAACGCCAGAGGTAGGAAAATCATTATTGATTAAAAGAATCTTGATTAAGTTTGAAAAAGAAGTTAAGGAACCAACACAAAGAAAAACCTTATTCAGAACCACATGCAAAGCAAGAGGCAAGTGTTGCAAAGTGGTTATTGATAGTGGTAGCACAGATAACTTCGTCTCCACAGAAATGGTAGAGAATTTGGGGTTGCAGAGAATAGCACATCCCAAATCTTACAAGGTGTCCTAGTTCCAAAAAGGCCATCAGATATTGGTGAATAAGCAGTGTCAAGTGGAGTTCTAGATTGGTAATTACAAGGATAGAGTATTATGTGATATAATGCCAACAGATGTGTGCCATGTGTTGTTGGGAAGACCATGGCAATATGACATGAAATCCATTCATGATGGAATTAGGGGAATTTTGAGGTCTAAAATGGGTATCCTAAGAAATTACAAAATAATAGTAAAAATAATAAGATAAGATTATATTACGTCATCAAATTTTAGAGGGAAAAAAGAAAAAACTACTTTTTCAACTCGTATTTTCAACTTATCTCCCTATGGGTTTACTCACATTTCGAGAAGCAACACTCGTTAAATGCATAATTTGATTCCTCATCCAAGGAGTAACCATGTTGCATACTTTTGATGGACCTTACTACATGAAAATTGAGAAATACATGAAAAATGTGATTGCAATCACGTTTTTCATCACGTTTTTCATGTATTTCTCATTTTTCGTGTAGTAGGGTCCATCAAAAGCATGCAACATGGGTACTCCATGGATAAGGAATTAAATTTTGCATCCAGTGAGTACTCCCACTTGAAATTTGAGTAAAACCTTAGGGAAATAAGTTGAAAAAGTATTTTTATTATTTTATTATGTTTTAATATTTTTTATTTTTTACCCCAAAAATGGTGAATCATGCCCTATGGTTGACATCATCATATTGAATCTTATATGTTCTTACACGTTTGTTTTGGTTGTGCATTTTTTTTAGGAGGCACATTTTAGACAAGTTCTCTAATACAGACGGAACACCTACACTCTTAAGAAAAATAGCCAAAAACATTTGCTAGTACCTTTAGAGGATAAGGATATGAAAGAGGAAGATGGTCCTAGTGTGCTACTTATGGAGAAGAAGGAACTACTGCAAGAGCTAAAAAAGAAAGAAGAAATGCATTTTTCTTTTATTGGTAAGCCCAAGGTAATTCTTACCGACACAAGTTTAAATGATTTGCGTCATGAAGTCAAGGTTATGTTGGATGAGTTTGCAGATATAATTGTGGATGAGTTGCCAAGTAATTTGCCTCATTTTTGAAGCATTAGTTATCATATAGATCTAATTTTGGGGGAAAGCCTTCCAAATAAAGAAAGATACCACATGACTCGACAAGAAAATGAAGAGATAAAGAAATAGGTGTAGGAATTGTTGGACAAAGGATTAATAAAGGATATCTTAAGTCCATGTGTTTTTCCCACTGTGGTGAGCCCAAATAAAGATGGTGGATGGATAATATGTATTGATTCAAGGGCCATCAATAAAATTACAATGAGGCATTGAAGATCTAATTGATTATTTGAATGGTGCTAAGTATGTTTTTAAAATTCTTCTGAAGTGTGGTTATATCCAAATTAGAATTAGAGACGGGTGTGAATGGAAAACAATTTTTAAAACAAATAATGCGTTGTATGATTGGTTGGTGATGCCTTTTGGCCTCACCAATGCACCTAACACGTTTATGAGATTAATGAATGAAGTATTGAAAAAATTTATAGGTAAATTTGTTATTGTTTATTTGGATGAAATTTTAATTTATAGTCAAACAAAAGAAGAGCATCTTAGGAATTTCAAATTAGTTTTGAGCACCCTATAATAAGAGAAGTTGTTGATAAATTTAAAGTAATGTAGTTTCATGAAGAATGAGTTGGTATACCTGGGATTTGTGATTTCAGAAGAAGGATTGAAGATGGATCCAGATAAAGTGAAGGCAATGATTAACCGGCCTATTCCAAGGAATGTGTTTTAGTTAAGAAGCTTTCACAGTCATGCAAGTTTTTGCTGAAATTTTAAAAATAATCTTAGTAGTTTGTTTGCAACCATTGTTGACACAATCAAGGAGAATAAGCAAACATTTAGATGGACTATAAAAACTGGTAGAAATTTTAAAATATTGAAGCAAAGGATAATTGAACAACCTATATTAGCCTTACCATATTTTAACAAATATTTTCAAGTTGAGACAAATGAAAGTGTAGTTGTTATTGGAGTTGTTCTAAGTCAAGAAGGACTTAGGGAAATTGCATATTTCAGTGAAAAATTAAATGAAGCAAGGCAGAAGTATTCCTTTTATGATAAAGAGTTCCATGATATAGTTCAAGCTTTAAAATAATGGAGGCATTATCTTATTCCCAAAGAGTCTATTCTTTATATTGATAACCATGTTCTACAGTTTACCAACAGTCACACCAAATTGAATCAGAGGCATGCTAAATGGGTAGAGTTCTTGCAAAATTTCGCATTTCTCATCAAGCATACAAGTGGTAAATAAAATAAGGTTGTTGATGCATTAAGTAGAATAAATTTGATTTTGTATGAGTTTCAAATAAAAACTTTAGCATTGATTAAATGAAAGAGACATATAAGGAAGGTGTTGATTTTAAAGATGTATATGTTGCTTGTAAAAATCTAGTTAGTTGTGATAGAACTCCATGGTTGATATTTGTGTTGGAGGAAGGATTGTTATTTAAAGATAGCAGATTCCACATACCCAAATGTTCTATGAGAGAAAATGTTATCAGGGAAAAGTGTAGCGGAGGATTATCAAGAAATTTTGGGAAAATTAAAACCTTTTCTCAATTGAATGCTTTTTATTTTTGGTCAGGCTTGCAAGGTTATGTGAAAAGGTTTGTTGCAAAATGTAGGATCTACCAACATGTGAAGGAAACAAGTCAAAATATAAATCTATATCAACCATTACTAATTCCTCCTAGGCAATGGGATTCACTGAGCATGGACTTTATATTAGGATTTCCAAGGAATCAAAGAGGTAATGACTCTATCTATGTTGTAGTTGATAGATTCTCTAAATTTACACATTTTATACCTTGTAGTAAAACTCGTGATGTCACCAATGTTTCCAATTTGTTCTTTAAAGATGTGGTAAGGTTGCATGGATTTCCTAGAAGCATTGTATCTAATAGAGACACAAGGTTTATCTGTACTTTTTGGAGAACATTATGGAAAATGTTGGGTACTAACCTTAGTTTCAGCTCAACCTATCATCCACAAACTGATGGGAAAACAAAATTCGGGAATAGGAGCTTGGGAAACATCCTAATAAGCTTCGTAAATGAAACTGCTAAACCATGGGATCAGGTTGTTCCTCAGGATGAATTTGCATACAATGATACACCCAACAAAAGTATAACTATTAGTCCCTTCCAAATCTTGTATGGAATGCATCCAAAGGGAGTATATGAATTGAGAAATTTGGGAAAAAAATATATAAGAAGTGGAAAAGGTGAAGAATTTGCAATGAGCATGCAAGAATTGCGAGAAAGAGTTAAATGACGACTATGAGAAAGGAGAACCAAATACAAACAAAGAGATGAATAAAAGAGAAGGAAACAAAAATTTCAGATTGGTGATTTAGTCATGGTACATTTGAGGAAAGGAATGTTTCCTAAAGGAACTTACAATAAGTTAAAACTCAAGAAGATCGAACCTTGTAAAATTTTAAGGAAATTTTCCTCAAATGCTTATGAAGTGGAGCTTCCAAGAAATTTTGTTATTTCCCTAATTTTTAATGTTTCTAATTTCTATCGCTTTCAGGGAACAGGAAAATTTTCATATGACGAGTCTTCTGATGAATTAGATCAGATTGTTGAATGGAAGCAACAATTTCCCAAAGCAACTCCAAAGGAAATTGAAGGGCTATTAGATTGAAATGTGGTGAAGAAAAATAGAGGAAAATAACACTTTCAGTGTTTGTTGAAGTCGATAAATTAGCCATTGGAGATTGCTACTTGAATGAATGTTACAGATTTTCTAAGCATTGCACAAATGTTCAAGAGATTGTGGACAATTTCTTTCTCCAGGAGTCTGATGCAAGAGCATCTTACTCTTGGAATTGGAAAAAAACAAATGAAATTTGAAAGGAATTAGATTCCTTTATGTTATTAGTAAATTAGTTTTGTTTTATTTTAAATATCACAAAGTTTGGATAGGAATGATGTTAGAGAAAATAAGAAATCTTACTGCTTTTGTGGGTATAGATGGAAGTAGTTTTTTAATTAAGTTTAGCAAAATAGACTAGATCTGTAGGAGGAAAAAAACTAAAGAAAGCTAAGACTTGGAAAAAATAGGGAGCTTCGATTCCATTTTGGAAAATTCCAACCCATCCAAATTTTAGTAATGATAGTAGATGAATCAGATATATGAATATCTATCAATGTATGTACTCAGTTTTTGCAATTCAAAAGAAGATTAAAAATATCTATGTTAGAAATTTGTTGTAGATTCTGTGAACGGGAAATGTAATTCTAAAATGTAAATGAGTTAATGCTATTTACACACTCCAACCATTAATCGTGTTGTAGATTGGCAGTATATGGCATCAACTTCTGGTATCAAAGCTACGACAAAAAAAAGAAGTGTGAAATGGAATTCCCACTTAAATAGCATCCCCTCTCACTCCTTTTTTTACCCCAAGGAAAAATTGTAATTTTATTTAAGAAAACAAAATTAAATGTTGTAGGATCTTCAATTGCATCTCGAAAAGCTAGAAGACATTAGTTCCCAAAAAAATAAAAGAATAACGTGGGATTAAGTAAAAGTACTTAGTTACCCTTTTCTCCCTTTCTCCTTATATGCTTTTCGCCATCCTCCTTGATCAGGAATGATTGTTACAATAACTAGTTGGTTACCTTCTATCTTTCTTGGATTTTCCTTGTTTGAGTTTGAGCTTTATGATGAATAGGGGCGTTTGACTCCTCATTTCTCCTTCTCCATCTACATTACTTGGATTGAATTTCCTGCTATACTTGGATGCGGGCTTGTTATCATGGTCCCATCTTAATTAATTTTTCCATTTATTGAAGGTTCTAGTGGATTCTTTTTTTTCATATTGATGGGATTTCCTAAGTCCTCCTCTTCCTCTTCTTCTTTCGATTGTTGCTCTGGAAATTTCCATCCCTTGGGATTTTTAACTGCTTTTTTTCTTCCATGGATCTTTCTTTTCCATAGGACAAGATTTTTGTAAATGTCAAGTTTGTAGATAGAGGAGCCACTTGAATGTCATATTGTTGAAATCTAAAACTAGGTCTAACATTGATTGTTATGTGTTAGAATAATACGGTCAGGTAGTACTTTGTTGAGGTCTACCTCTATGAACATTTTGGAAAAAGTGAAGATTTCTTCTTCAGTGTTAAATTTATAATTTCACCAACCGCACAGGTCAGCAGTCAACGGCACAGAAAACCACCACATCAAATCTAAACCGCCAGTATCATATCGCACCACCTTTCTGCTTGAAGTGGTTTCCGGACATGGTGGTCCGATACTGACAACTGACCAACTGTGATGCTGGCATGACATAAGCACCTGACACTTTTCGGAAGGTATTTTTCACCCATCTCACCTCTTCCGATATCGTTTACACCCGTTGATTTACCTCCAGCAATTACCGCCGTTGATTTAACAAAGCTGCACGATGGTTTAAAGTACTGTCAGAAAAGTCTTCCGATATCCATCCTCCACCGTGGGATTAAAGGCAAGTTTGTCCCCCGTCTGATCATAAGGAAAGTACACGGGGGTCTGATTAAAAATTTAATATAGTGTGGACCATACGTATTGCCCATCCCCTATGTTAAATGGCTGACATTTATTTTGGTAAAGCCTTTAATATTTCTTACGGCGAATTTAAAACAGGAGTATGGGCGAGGTATTTCGTAAGTTTATTTTTATTTTTTTATATATGTTTTAATATAGCGTTGACCCAATGTTTTGATATGTGAAAAAGAAAACCCACGGGGATAGTAACAAAAAAAAACATATGTAATTGCACATTAAAAAAAATGAGACAGGGGGTCCGCAGCACCAGACATAAAATGTGTGAATCTCACACAGTGAGATAAGAAATTGGATTCGCAGCAGCGAATGGGATATAGAGTTTAAACTTTGTATTGCAGGAGACAGAAGTGCATAAAGTTTTTTTGGATTTGAAATGTAAAAGGCTTTATGTAGCAGAGTAAAAATGTTGTCTTGGTAATGTAAGAAATATAAAGATTGCACAGCAGTGCAGGAGGAGAAGTAAATGAAGCCAGTGGATAGTTTTGTTGAAAACCATGGATTGTTTCACATAGGTGAAAAGGTAAACCTGTAACTCCCTATAAGTTTTGTTTTTCACACAGCAGTGAATGTAAATGAAATATTTACACACAGTGGTGTAAAATTTCATAGGAGGCAGAGTAAGTTTTGTGTAAATGTTTTGGTGAATCCCTCTGAGTAAAAGAGGATGAATATGTCTCAGTCTTTTGTTTAATGAATATAAATCATTTTGTGGTGGTGAAATACTCTGTGCTCTGTAATTATTTTAAAGAGACTCCTCTGTGCAAAAAGATCTTGGAACAAAGGAAACAGAGCATTGCCTCTGTGTTTTATATTTTGATGGTTTTGGTATTTTCCCATCCCAAACAGAAGCAAAAATACCCAACAGTGGTATCAGAGCAGGCTTAGGCTCTTTGAAGATAACAAAGAAGCTGAAAGGAAGGAGTCTTTTGGTTGCAACAGTCAGTTGTTTTTAAATACACAGTCAAGGATTTAGAAGCATAGCTGAGAATGCAAGGAATGGCCAGCACAAGCACTGGTATGGGTATGTTTAACACCCAGCTCCCATAGTTCAATGGGAAGAACTATGACTACTGGGCAATAACTATGAAAGCCCTGTTTGCCTCTCAAGATTTATGGGAAATAATTGAAGATGGTTTTGATGAACCAGCAGATGAAAATGGGTTTAATAGTCTAACTCCAGCAGAGAAGGATCTGCTGAAGAGCAATACGAAGAAGGACTCAAAAGCCCATGTGTTGTTGTATCTAGCAGTAGACCAGAGTGTGTTTCCAAGGTTAGCAGCAGCTGAGACATCCAATGAGGCATGGGAGACCCTCAAGACAACCTATCAAGGCATGGAGAAAGTCAAGACAGCAAAACTACAGTTGCTGAGGAGAGATTTTGAGAATCTCAACATGAAGGAGTCAGACAATATTGACTCATTCTTCACACATGTAATTGGTCTAGTCACACAGATGAGGACTCATGGAGAAACCATTGAAGATAGGAGGATTGTGGAGAAAATACTGAGGGTCTT
>APFE031646168.1:2517-56327 GCA_000404065.3 Pinus taeda | reverse complement strand
CATAAACTTCTGAACAGTCACGTCGATTGACTGAACCCTTTGACTATTCAAAAATATATCGAATATCACCGCAGGCTGGCTACGGTCGATGGTGGGTGTATGGGACGGATGCAGCGGGGACGGGGGACGCGGACAGCAATCTTTAACGGCTGGCTATGGTCAATGGTGGGTGTATGGGACGGACGCAGCGGGGACGGATGAGACAAGTCGATAAGACAGGTGCAACAGAGACTTGGACTGTGGACGAGATGATTGGGATGAAGTTCGCGGACAGACAAGCGAGGAAGAATGGTGTATAGTGCAGAAGGACGCAACGGGCAGTGGGGTGATGAGCTTGGTGTATAGTGCAACGGACAGTGGGTTGTTGTCACAATGAAATAAATGGACGCAGTAGGTGGTGGACGAGGCAACCTCAGTGGGGAGCAACGACAGCTGGTCGGGAGGCACAACGTTTGAGTGTGTCGGCTAGAGACACAGGCGTTCAGAACGGGGATGAGATGCGGATATAAAAACCGATGGCGTAACGGATACCGGGTTGCCAATCGATGAGATAGACAGCACACAAAGAATAACGATTAGAACATAGAATGGTACGCATTGTGCAACCCTCGATGTCCAGAGATCGATATGGCTCTGATACCAGATGAAGCAGAGAACCTTAAGATACGCAGAAATTATATATAAATGTTTTATTAATAAGATGAAATTACAGATGATGATATTACAATTTTGGGTGCATGGCTTATATACCACCATGGACACCCTTTGGGAAAGGGCATGATCTTATGATCGTACCCTTTCATCTAATTAAAATTAAAATTAAATAATAAACCTAAGTTAACTAATTTTTTACATAACAGTGTATTGAGTGACAGCTTCTAGGGTTTCTTCCATAGTAGTGTTTAGATCTAGATCATAATGCTAATGCGGCTAGCGCATCATAGCAAATACTCTTAGCGTT
The DNA here is from genome assembly GCA_000404065.3 of Pinus taeda. NCBI lineage: Eukaryota > Viridiplantae > Streptophyta > Pinopsida > Pinales > Pinaceae > Pinus > Pinus taeda. The sequence goes on along the minus strand of APFE031646168.1, from coordinate 55,366 downwards.
TTCTCCTTCTCCAAAAACCTAGATGTGGAGAAGAGATCACATGAAGGGTGTCCAAATGAATTCAAATCCTCTTCTATTTATACCAAAACATATAGGATGAGTAGACATGACATTTGGGCTTCTTGAGCCTGCATAAGTTGCTGGTCAGGTAGATAATAAATCCATAATCAAAATAAATTCATATCTCTATAAATACTTATCGGAATCAGATGATCTTTAGATCAATCCTACACCTCTTGACGAGAGGGATCCAATAAAAATATCAGCTGCCATAAATAAGCTGACCCACATGTAGTTTGGCCCTTGTTTCCAATTTAACAACACTGAAGGGAATTTACTTCAACAATATAACCATTTGGAACTTATGTCATTGTTTCCTAAGAATAAGGGTGTAAATTTGACTACCTATCTACAATTTACCGTTTTATCTATTATATTTTCCATCATAGAGATGGAGAATTTGATAAATATAACTCCAATTAAATATTCAAAATATTTGGAATATAAAGAAATCCATTTCGAATGAAAATATTATGCATTGAATAAAATGTTTAAGAAATAATATGATCGTATTACAAATGAGTGCCCCTTATAAAGAACTTGACAAGAGTGCCCTTTCATTAAGAGTAATATCCTTTAGTTAACGTATGTCATTTCATTAATCATTATTTGTTATTATTGATATATTTATATTTATATTTATTACATTGCTTTCTCTTTGTCATGCGGAAAGAGTTAATTTTGCGGACAAAACCAACCTCCATAGAAGCTTAAGGCTTTCTAGTGACAAACAAGACAATTAAGAACAATCCTTCTCTAAATATGCATTTACCATATAAGAAATCAAGTGTTTAGATCCTACCTGTAGTCCAACGCTGTTGTAGTAGTCCAGCCTTGTCGATCCGGATGAGCTCCTCCTTCTCTCCGAAACCTGCATTCACTAACAATCAGATGATTAAATAGCACCTGAATATCTCATAGAATAAAACATATTTAACATACAGACCAAGGAGTATATGAAACAACTCATAAATAACAAATTGTTGAGAAGAATGGACTTATTTGTATTAATAGGAAACAAAAGAAACCATTACAACCTGAGCCTTGGTGTTGTACAGGTCCCTCCCAGGGTCCAGCAAGAGTTCTCCTTTACTTTGATAAGATCACCCACTTCCAAATGAAACAAGAAAGGATGGGAATCTCTCCTCACAAGCTTCTACAAGGAAGTCCTAATTCCAGCAGCATCTACCCTTAGGAATATTCAGCTTTCAATCCCCCTCCCTTCTGGCCCAATGCCTGTATTTATAGTGCTCTAGAGGAATTTAATCAGGTCCACCATCAATGGGATAAGCCCCTCTTTGGATGGGATATCTCCCCTCTTGATGGGATAAGTTCCTCTTTCATAGGGATACATGATCCATCTGGAGGCGCTCAATACACGTCGAACAAGCTTCTAGAATGCTCTAGAAATGACCACAAGTAACTTTTTTAAGATGAAACTCGCACCTTTTGACCTTTACAGGGGTACGCACCCACCCCTTTACATACAGAGAGTACAAGTACGCAGGTATTGTGAACTTGGGTTGCGTACACACAGGTAAGGCTGAGAGAAACTGCGTACCCAGAGATAAATAGATTTTTAAAGACTTTCTCTCTTTCTTGAAGTTTGACATGGAGAGCAGAGGTATGAGACTTTCCAAGGAGGATAGTATGATAGTTGATGGAGCCATACTAACTGCAAATAGTCATGGTGACAAATTTTAGTGTAACACTCCTCCTGGAGGAATGAGTGGTATAAATGGTATAAACTGGTTCTGTTCATGATGGAACTAATCAAAACATGTAGAGGTCAAGGGGTTGGCTAATAAGACCACTCATCGCAGCAGTTCCTCAGGAAAGGGTAAAAAAACCAAGTGAAAGCATATGATTGGCCAAACAGATTGTGACGGTGGAATGAGAAAACCAAGGCTCATATGGCAAAAACAGGATGATAAAAAATGGTAGTCACAAGGGATAAAATGTGAGTAGTTTCATTTTTACACAAGATTGAAACAAAGAAAAACTATGCTTGATATTGGTTTCATTTTTACACAAGCTTGAAACAAAGAAAAACTATTCTTGAGAGTGGTTAGTTTCATTTTTACACAAGATTGAAACAAAGAAAAACTATGCTTGAAATAACTTTTCATGCCCCCAGCATAATAACATGATTCTAGCAACATGCCCACCAAGCTTCATTTCATCCACCTAAGTAGGCTACTGGTCACTAATAGGCAGACGGAATGAAGGTTCATTTATGAGATCAAGTGAAAGAAATAAATCAACATTTATGAGATCTAATCAAAGAATCGAATTGGAGGGGGGTCTGTTTCATTTTTTAATGAGCTTGACACAAGAATAAGAACTCTATTCAAGCACCTTGTTTCATTTTTTAACGAGCTTGACACAAGAAAAGGAACTCTGCCCCTACATCTTGTTTCATTTTTTAATGAGCTTGACACAAGAAAAGGAACTCTGCCCCTACATCTTGTTTATTTTTTAATGAGCTTGACAAAAGAAAAGGAACTCTACTCCAGGACCTTGCTATATTAATCATGGCTCCCTAGAGAACATGGCTTCCAAGAAGGTCTCATCAAATGGGAGAGAAATGTTCTGGAAGGCATGCATATCAAAGGATATAAGGGAAATATCAGGCGCTAATGCTCCCAGTACATGATGCACTATATGACCTACTAGATTGTTAGTAGATGTAGGCATCGGACAAGTTTCCACATAATTAACCTATGGCGGGGGAGATACCACTTACATATAATGACCATTTAGGGAAGTTATTTGATTAGGAGTCAAATTAGGACCAATGAAAAAAATTTGGTCAATGGTCATTATTCTTCCTTCATGTGGGAAACATATCACATGAAAGAGTGAAGAGACAAGAGCTCCCATGTCATAAATATAGGCATGCCCAAGGAGTAAATTAAAATAGAAAGGGCCTTGGAATACTATCACATTGATATAGAAAGTCTTTCCTCCCAAAGTAATATTCAATTGAGGAAGGATCCCTAACAGTTGATTGGTTCCTATGTTAAAAGCCAACAAATTCTGGGTAGCAGGCACAAGCTCTGAAGAACCTAACACTTGCCAAACAGTTGAGGACATAATACTAATAGGTGAGCCTTCATATATGGATGTGCCAGGTATGGCCATATTATAATCTTGTACTAATATCTAGAAGGGAATGTAAGGAGGAAGACAATATCCTGCAGTCAACTACAATCAAAGGAAATGACCATACTACTTGGACAGGGTGTTGTGGGAAAGGGAGAATTTCCCCCTTGGGCTATGGGAATGGGACAATTTCTCCCCTATGTTGTCAGTAGTAACTAGGAGACTACACTAGTAGTGCTTTTTCTCATTTTTGCAGCTACTCTGTGGCATAGGGGCATGGTGATGGGACCTTCATTGGCCCTAGAATCAATTATTTTGACCTCAGTTTCCAATTTGTCTTGTATTTCCAAAAAGAAAATGATTAAATATTTGTGGGGGATTATTTCAAGCCAATAAAGGATGATGATCATCTTGGTTTATATTCCATTAGGTCAAACATAATAGTATAAGTTAAGCATTCAAAGTAACCCAAGTACAACGAAGTAATCAAAGTGTGACACTTGTGCAAAAATTGACGTAAGTGTGACAGAATAAAAAAAGTGTGACGCATGCTACAAGTGAAAAAAATTCTCTATAACACTCGGGTCCACTGCATCATACTCCTCAATCCCCTCTAAGATGACTTCATCAAAGCTGCAAATGAGTTTGGCTCTCCTGAGGGGAAATCTACAAATTAGATCATAGTGGGATGGTTGGAATGAGTGGTTATAGGCAGGTCTCCTGGTGGGTTTTGCATGCATGTGTTTGACTTCCTTTACTAGTACATGATCCCCCTTCCCCATTATTGTCCTATCTTCCTTGACTCTATAAATGAACATTATCCAACTATGGTATCATGTCCATATTGAGCTCTTGCTACCTAGCTAGCTCTTCCAATTTCAACTCCTTACCACCCTATTTAGGCTCTCCTTCATTCTCCATGATTTCCTCATCCCAGTAATCACTCTCTCTTATGTGTTCTACCTCAATGTTAGAAAAAGGGCCAGGCCCACATCTTCTTCTACCTCGACCCCTACCTCTGTGAAATATTACACCTCCAAAATAAGGTGGAATCACTAGTTCCTACTCCCGCAACTATCCAAGAACATGATGTGATACCATCGTAGTATTCCTAAATGAAAATGAATAGTAATTACCAAGCAATGAACTAACAAAAACAAGATAAATTAAAACCAAAGCCACAAATAAATATACCAAGATATCCAGCAGAATAAAAATGAGTAATTTTATTAATAAATTGGGCATGGGTACATAAAGTGAGTTGAAATGATAGAACCTGGGCATGCTATACAAGCTATGCAAAACCCATAAGAGATATCTCTGACCTAGATGAGGAATGTTCTTGAATTTGAAATCCACATTGCTTAGAAGTAGTATGCTACTAGATGATGTCAAGAATAATGGTTTATGGGTTGAATACTCCATGAATGCTCTGAAAAATTAACCCCGTATTCCTCTCCCCAAACCCACAATATCATGGAAAGGGTTTGGCTCCACTCCAAGTAGTGAAGAAGCCCTCCAACAACTACGTACGTCCCAAATAATTAACTATTCATGCCCCTATAAGAAATTGTTCTGTTAGGAATCCCCCTCAACTCCCGGTCCAAGAAACTCCTCCCAATCAAAAAAATTGCCTCTAAAAGGCACAACTCCTTAGCTCCTCAACTCCCAAACAATTCTTCTCCAATGCCTATTTGGTCTATGCTTAGGGAGGCTCATGCACTATCAAAAGACAGAGAATTTGGCCCTCAAGTATGGCCCAAAAATACCACTAGAAATTCCACCAAAACTCTGCCACAAAAATGAAGAAATACTCCTATAATTTCTAGCCTGCCCAATTCACTATAATTGGCTCATACTCTGCTAGTTCAAACTATATTTATTCCTAGGAAGTGTACACAATTGTATAATCTACTACCAAGTTCACTATATGGAAGCCCCATAATAGACTACCAAATTTATAGCAAGGGAGATACTCGAAGTTCTTTGAAACCGGTGTGGAATTTCACCTAAAATCCCTATGCTTAACAACACTCCAACCCTTGTGTTGAACAACTCCAAGAGAGGTTGAATTCTAAAATATAAAATTCAAAAGATAGATGGAAATGCCTCCCTTTTTCTCCTTGTATACCCCTAGCCCATGTGTTCCTCTTGGTGGCCACCACTTTCCAAAATGCCAAAATTGTCTCCAATGCCAAAATTACAAAATTATGCTACATTTTAGTGATTTATGGAATAAGGGATACCACACAAGGCTAGACTAGGGGCATGTTGGGTCCAATGGGTACATCATCAAGAATTCCCAACACTAAGTAAATTTTTCTCAACGTTTTAGCATCTAGGGGTCCTCTTAGGTGTCAACCAATTGTTGGAGCCATCAAAGTGCCCAATTCTCTACTATGGAGGGTCAACGCTACATCTACAAGATCATCACTACTCTCTGTAAGTGTAGAAAAAATTGGGCATCAAGTGGAGTACAAGCATGAAATGTATGCCCTCAAGGACTTCGCTAATTTGTGAAGGAACACCTAGAAAATCAATCTCAAACTCAAGAGAAAGAAACCATCCATTAGAAATAATGACTATAGATGCATCATAATGGACCATACATAATTTTTAAGGGCATAGTAAGACTTGAAATTGGGATCATATTCAAATAACTAACTATAAAAATTCCTCTAAGGTCTTCCCTATCTTGTTAGGGGTTGCTAACTAATCGACCCAATTAGGTGCTTCTAGACCCTAAGGGGAGGTGAATTGTCCAAGTTCAACCCTTCAATTCATAGGTGTTTATTATACTAGTGACAATAGAGGCGAGACAACTCATGGCTTGGTTCCATGGCCATGGGACCAGTTGATGGAGGTCCATCATCCTAAGTGTATAGATGTATGAAGGAATCAATCAGGGAGGCATGACTTATCCCTTTCCTCGACTTGCGTTTTTCACTCCTTTGGTGTGCCTTTTACTTATTTTTTATAATGCTTTTATAAGGAACATAACTTAGGTGTCCAAGCTTGATTTTAATGATGTAACATTTATTTACCCTTTAAGGAAAAACTTGTTTCTCACTCATCAGAGTTAGGACATGCAAAGGTTGATTTATTATATGATGGAGCATCTAGTTCTCAGGAATTAAGTGATGACTAACGATGGAAATATATTCATGTTACAATTTTCCCCACGCCCCCACCATATTTCACATTTTATCTTTTATTTTTCTTTTTTTGTTGCCATATTATGCTTTTACTTTTATTTTAGTTGTATAAACCTCCAGAGTAAAAAATTTCGTCCCCAACTGAAGGATGTGGATATGAGGGTGCCAAATCCTAATGAACCAATGACAACACACCCGAAGCATGGATGTGGCATCAAGGAAATGATGAAAGGTGTTAAGTATGGAATGGTTATGGACACACTACCTGTCGGATTCTTGAATTGTCCTCAATTTTGACACTTTTTTTCCTATTTTTCCATCCATCCCATATATGTTTCGATATATATTTATAGGCTATAAGGTCGACAATTTCATTTTATCTATATAAAAAGGTGTCAAATCATTATTTCCCATAATGTAGACTTTGTTTATGAAATTGACCAAAATATCTCTTTGGCTACTAAATTGTAACATTTTCGTAGCTGACTAAATTTTATGAAGCTCAACCCATGGTTAAATAGGATGTAGAGACTTTTAAAGAGAAAAAAGGGCATGAGAAGATGCAAAATGTCAAAAACATGCTTACCCCCCTATTATGCCAACTCAAAAGATCGACTAGACTGAGGATATGTTCAGTCAAATGTCTAGGTCAACACTATTTTCTTCATGCACAAAGGTTTCGAGAAGCAGTTTTGACATCAAGAAATCATGGAAAAAATGATATCAAGCGAGCGAGTTTCATTTCATTGATGCGTAAAAGAAGATCTGCATAATTTTCTATGCCAAAGAAAATCATGCCATATCCATTTCCTTGTCAAAAAAAAACTATGTTGTTCGATCTATAAACTTGCCTCTCGACATTTCTTTCTTTAAGTTGTTAGTTCAATAAAGTAAAAATATCTATTTGCTCTGCAAGTAAAGGAGATAGAGGATTTATGTTGGCTAATCTATTTTAAATTGGGTCAAAAACTCTCTCTTTTTATTAATATCAATACTTTGTTTCTGAAGTGCGAATGTGTCCTTAGTCGATCTAATTTGAATTCGTAGCAGTTGCACTCAATGGGAGGGGACCCCGAAGAGTTGTAAGATGGTTAAATGTTTTACTTCCTTTTTTTTATTTAGCTTTTAGTTTGGTTCACAATTAATTCAAGTTGTCATGCACTTACTGATTTCAACGTTACAGGATTCAAATCTCATTAAATTTAAAAACAGCCAAAAATATTTCATTTTGCAACTCTATTCATTACGAATTTCCACTTAGTCTCATATTTAAATGGTCGAATTGATTCATATCTCCATTACACACACTAGTAATCTATTATAAGTTGAAGTTTCATTTCTTCTCTTTAATTTATGCAATAAGATTGATTTCAAATAGTTTGGTGATGGAATCAATTTCAATTTTGTCAAATAGAATAGGATTTCAAATTGATGCAGTAGATTAAGATTTCATTTCAATGAGTAGAGTATCCCTTTCAATTTGATGCAATTAGAATAGTCCTTTCAATTTAATGCAATTAGACTATTCATTTCAATTTGATGCAAGAAAAATAGATTCAATTCTTGTTAGCTAATCTTATTTTTGAAAGCATAGTTTACCCTTTCAAGTTTGATAGAAAGAATATGTGCATAAATTTGAGATGAGTTGATCTTGATTTAGTTCATTTTTGCAATATCCTTTATTAGATTAAAAACAACTTTGTCATTTTATAATTAAAAGAAAAAACTCCTAGCATATATTGTGCACATGCACTTCGCAAGTACACGAACCTTGGTTTGACAATTAATGAAGTAATTTAACCACCAATTAAATTACCCAACATTTTGGTGCCATTTTCGAAGAAGTGTATATAGGACTTTAATTTTGGTTTGAATACCATATTAGATGCATTCATTCTTTAGATTCATATTTAAAATCATATCAAAATCAATTAGGATGCATGTATATAGAACGAGATTCTAGGGGTAGATTTATAAGTAGAGGTAGAGGAAGTAGTTCAATACCAACATCACCAACCATCCCCGCGAGACCACATAATGCCTCACCATCCATAAACACTCGCATTCCATCCATAGTAGGTATACATATATTCCCTGAGGTACATAGGTTTGAAATTCAACCTAAGGACTCACCATGCCCTACTAAAGGAGTTGTTTTTATCTCTTAAATAGGTGAACAACTCCTAGGACAAGAGTTAGAAGTTCCTAGTGAGGAAGAGGAAGAAACGTTTTCTGAGATACCATTAGTAGAAGAACCAAAGGAAGAAGTGTGGAGCACTTGAAAGGTATGCTTTTGACAAACAATCTAGTGGCTTTTCAGTAATATTTGTAACCTTTTCCGCATTATGAATTCAAAGAGATAAAGCATTTTAATAAAATGTGTAAGAATTAACATGGGAAGCTCAATCATTGATAATTTTTGTTTTTCTATACAGGGAAAGGTGGAAGCGAGGAGTTTCCGTCCAAAAGCGAAAAACAGAGGAGGAATAACTGCTGTCCCTCTAGAAGGGAACCAGATGCAAACGAGATCGAGCAAATCAGAGCTGAATAACCTAGGAAAGGAAGGAGGGATACCAATTCGGCTAAAGAGAGAAAGAAAAGTAAAGGATTAACAGATTGGCGAATCCCTTAGGATCTTTGATCCTGAGGGATCGCTGTTTTACTTATCTTTGTTACCTAGATATCCCCGTCGTTACTTTTATATAAAGGAACAACATCGTTGAGCAAGGGGACTCCTGCCTTTGTAATTTTCAGTTTCAGACAAAACTTTGATCATCGAGTCTCACTGAGACCTGGTTTATTGTACATTTGTTGATGCGTTAATATAAAAGACTTGGTGTTTATTTCATCTTTGCGTCTGGAGTAACCTAAGGCGGTGTACCATTGGCAGCTAAGGGCCTGACTCCGAAGGACACTTGCTTTTGTATCATTATACTATGATTTACACATGGTTTGCTTATCTTTATTACTCGGTAATCTGATATATCTTTCATATGCTATGCTATGCTTTGTTACGATTAATACATTAATGGTTTTTCTCAGAAAATCTGTGTAATGACTCTGCACCGTATAATTGGATCTCTTCAGAGTTGAATCACATGTTTTTAGTCTCAAACCAGCTATTTCTGTTACAGAGCATCTGTGTGAATATTATTGTCAAGTGATTCATTTGAAATCCCAATTATTGGAATTTGAAAGTAATGTTACTCTGTTTAGAAACATAGTTATATTACCCTTAATTGTCAGATTACTATATTAATGCAAGGTGTGCATATATGGTTGATTATTGTTGTTCCATAATTCATCAATGAGTGTTGTTCCATAAAGTATATTCCATCCCATTTGCTTGAGGAGAGAAGATTGTTATAGAAAAGCATGAGTAAGTTGGTTTTGACTCGCGAGATTTAGTTCTTTTGATTACTGTTCCATTTATTGTTGTTCCATTTCCTACTGTTCCATTTACTGCTGTTCCATTTCCTTTTTGCTGTTCCATTTTACTTGCCGCCGTTCTATTTACTTGCCTTTGTTGTTTTGGTGTGAGAGAAGGTCTAAGGCTGTAGTGAGCCTCAGCAGACGCTGCCTAGCTCCCAGACCTACGGTCCATGCTCTAATTTCCTTTCTATCAGTTTCTAGAGGGATGGGTTATTGCTTCCATACCCTCGACTGATAAACTGTCTTGTGTGGAGTAATTTAGTTATAGTTTAGCATCTATTTACTTTTGTATTTTCTGAACACTATACTACTAAGCATTACTCGGACGAATAGCCTCGGATTGAGTTACTCTTTGCAATAACAAAACGTTCCCGGATTGATTTATTAATGTAGGATAATTAGAGGTGTGGGAGACCCTAGTTATAGCTCTACAAGAAGTATCCAACCCTATTGTTGAACCTTACATTAGTTCTAAGGAATCTACAATGGCAAGAGAGGGGGGAGGAGAAGTACACAATGTAGATGGTTAACTTAGGATTGGTGGAGGAAGAGGTAGAGGAGGAAATAAAGGAGGTGGTCAAGGTGGTAGAGGAGATGATAGATAACAAGGCCCTTATGGATTCCCTATCTTTGATGAATATACCACAACCACTATGAAAAATATATCGCCTTCTATTCTTCCCAATTTTCATGGCTTAAGGACTAAGGATCCAAAGATATTGCTTTTTGATTTTGAAGTATTGTGTAGATCATATGACTATTTACTTGATACTCAAAAGTTGAAATTATTTCTAGTTGCTCTAAAATATGGAGCTCTTAAGTGGTTTATGGGTCTCAGAACACACTCTATTATAACATGCGATGAAGTGAAGAAAGTATTCCTAGAAAAATACAAAGATTACTATATGCACCATAACCTTAAGGATGAAGTCTTTAGGATGGTTCAAAGAGGAGATGAAAACCATGAAGATCTGGTGGAAAGATATTCCTACAATATCAAAAGGGCTAAGATGCATAATTTAGGTGAGGAGACACTAAAATCTCTTTTGCTAAAAACTATTAGAGATGAGTGGATTGATATTCTCAATTTAATGGACAAAGGTGATGTGTCTCAATTATCATTTGATGAAATTTGTGAGTTGTGTAAACACATTTCAAGAGGAAAAGAAAAATATGGTAATAATCCAAGAGACCTGGACATCTCAAGATTATGAAAATCTACATATGGAATAGTAAGTAGAGAAGAATTAGGAATTTTTCTTGATAATTTCAAAACAAATATCCTTGGGAATATTAGTGAATAGTTGGGTACTCTAAGAATACAAAACAAGCAAAAATTTAAGAATGTTGCATTATATATTTTCTATCCTAGGTGTAGGAAAAATCATGCACTACGAGAATGTCCTCTTGATAGTATAGATATTTGTACCATATGTGTAGAAAATCATGATACAAAAGAATGACCCTCAGTAACTGGGCTTAAGGTTGTCTTTCAGGATGAAGCTAGAACATGTCAAGTTGAATCACTTTGCTTTATTGCTAAAGAGACGTGGAAGTCTCAACAAACATGTATGGCACAAGGTCCCAATACTCAATATCAATCATATGCAGAATCATAGAGAAATTGGAATACACCTATGCCTTAGCAACCTTGGCCACCTCAACCTCAAAATCCATCTTAGGCACAAGGTTGGAAAAACTCTTCTAGCAAAAATCCCTAGTATCCTCAATTCCAATAACCATATCATCAATACCAACCTCGATACTACCCTCCTCAACCTACTCAATCACAATTCCAAACCCAACCATCAAATCAACCAATTCCATTACCATCCACTCCATTTCCTCATAAATCCAATCAACTACCCGCTCAAGCACTTCTAAGTCCAAATAATAAAACTCCTCAATGACCCTTTAATAATGTTAAGGGTCAAAACTTTCAAGTTTTCATGATAACCCCCTAGGTCTAAATGATGTTCAACTTAGATCTGGTAGGGTTTTACAAAAGAAATTGCCACCAGTTGTCATCCAAGAATTTAAGGAGGACAAAAATCCTGAAAAAGAGGCATCTCTTGATTAATAAAGGCCTCGTCCAAAGGAAGATGTTCCTACACAATTAGATGACAACCAAATAAAGCCAAGTCCTAGAATTCCTCTAGTAGAACAATCTTTTGTTCCTTTATAAAATCTTCCTTTTCCTAAGAGACTCAAAATTGATAAGGGAATAGAAAGGCAAATTTTTTTATCTAAATATAATATGTTAGATGAATTAAAAAATATTTGCATCAAATTTTTTTTACTCCAAGCTATAAAGGAAATACCTATATTTGTAAAAACAATAAATGATTTGTGCATTAAAAAACTGGGAAGAAAAAGAAAAAATGTTAAAAATATTCAATTGGTAAGAAAGATTACAAATATTATGATGGGGAAACCAACAGTTCAAAAATATCTAGATCCAAGTAACCCTATTGTAAAAATCCACATCAATGGTATTGAAATTCCAACCACTTTTATTTAAGAGAAGCCATTAATATTATGAGCAAGAAAAATATGGATCAATTAAAGATTCCCAATATTCTTTACCCCAATCTTACTATAATTAGCAGATAGATCTGTTATAAAACTAGATGATATATTAGATGGTATATTAGAATATGTGTATGTATCTTTAGATTCATGGCAATATCTTATTGATTTTATGATTTTACCTCCAAAGAATGATCTGGGGGGGCATCCATTGATCCTTTGTAGACCCTAACTAGCTACAACTGATGTAGTCATAAATTGTATATATGGTGATATTTACATTTCTTATGGTAGCTCTACCAAGAGATTCACACTGTATACACCTGCAAAAATGATAATTGAAGTAGAAAGTGAAGTTTGGATTGATGATGACAATGAAGCTTTTGAGGATATTCAGCTAATATTTACTCTTTCACAAATAGGTGAAGAGGATCAATTGATAAATTTGATTAATCATAATGATTCTTCATATTGTGAGCAAGATCAAAGTTTTCAAGAACAATGCAATATTGAATATTTATCATCTCATCAAATAGCTTTACATTCTATTGAAAAGTTTGGCAACTCTTTAGTAGAATGTTTTCCAAGAAAAACATTAAACATTAATAATATCTTGGAAAAATTTCAAAAGTGGCAATTGATAAAGATGCTACATAAACATTCTTTTGCATATGCATGGGAACTGATATGAAGGGAATTGATCCTAACACATGTATGCATCACATTTACATTCAGGAAAATTCCAAACCAGTTAGACAACCTCAAATAAGGATGAACCCCAATCTGAGAGAAATTGTTGAGGCATTACAAAAGTTGCTTAATGTGAATTTCATTTATATAATATTAGATAGTCAATGTGTCTCACCTTTAGTGATTGTTACTAAGAAGAACAAAAAATGGAGAGTATGAATTTATTATAGGGAATTGAATAAGGCTACTTTAAAATATCACTTTCATTAATCAAGCACTAGATACCTTAGTAGGGAAGAAATAATTTTCATTTCTTGATGGTTTCAATGGATATAACCTAATCTAATTGGCACCAAAAGATCAAGAAAAAACAACACATTAGAGAAATTTTGAGGTCTAAAATGGGCTTCTTAAGAAAAATGTACAACCAAAATAGACTTTATAAGAACAAAAAATATTCAAGATGATGATCTCAACCATGGGGGATGATTAACCATTTTTGGAATAAAGAAGTAAAAAGATTAAAAAATGATAAAATAACAAAACTATTTTTTCAACTTATCTCCCTAAGTTTTTACTCAAATTTCAAGCGGGAGTACTCGTTGGGTGCAAAATTTAATTCCTTATCAAAGGAGTTACATATGTTTGATGGGTCCTTCTACATGAAAAATGAGAAATACATGAAAAAACGTGATTGTAATCACGTTTTTCATGTATTTCTCATTTTTTGTGTAGTGGGGTCCATCAAAAGTATACAGCGTGGGTACTTTTGTTAACAATGTTGGATTTGCCAATATTCAGGGGATCACCAAGGTATTAATTTCCAACTAGACCTCACACCATTTGGTGTGGGAGTCCCATCCGATATGATGACCCAGTTGCCATTATCTTAAATATTTGCCTCAACTCTTGCTTGTCAGCACAGGAGAGTGGTATGCTTTGTCTTCAAGAAGTGAGGTTTGTGTGCCTAGTGATTGTAAGTGTTACTTGTGTCAATGGTTCTTTCAATGTAGAGGGACAGGGTGAGGGTGAGTCCCAAGTCGGTTGGGATTAAGTCCCAACTCTACTAGGAACACACAACACAACAGGACGTTCACATCTTCCAGAGGAACAGTCCACACGGATGTGGAAATCACAACACACAAGGGAAGATAACACGTACAACACTCAACGGATGAGTCCCCATGAGTGCAACGGTTGTTACAACAATTTTTATGTGAAAGGTATGTCTGATGTCCGGGAAGGTAGCCACCATGGACAAGACAACTTTAACAACATATACAACACATTTTCATTAATAGATTATCTATTACAACAAGTGAAATAGTTCAAGTGTGAAACACAGGTTAAAGCAACATGCATCACAAGTGTTCAATATTAGTCTTACAATAGTTACAATACATGTGGAAAAACATGTTGGCCTGTTAGCACGCTTTTGAATCAAGCGAAAGTTCCAAGACACATCATTACACCATACATCACTGACCTCGTGAGCGGGGCATTGGAGCCACTACTTACTCCTTAAAGAAAATATTACAGACTCTCTTGGCTATGTGGGAGGAGTTGAGGTGAAAAGGTCCTTTCCATGTACAAAAGAGGGGGTATTTATAGCCATGGGTGAAACTAACCCTTGTGGTTTTTCAACTACCCTCATGACCATTTGATTTCCATGACTTTTCGACTTTACATGACTCTTTATACAACAAGTGGGTCTCTTGGACTTCCACATTACATTACATTGATAGACAATATGCCCCACAATAGATATGTTGAATACATGACTCATGACATGACTTGACATGACAGTGTTGGTGCATTCATGCTGTTGTTGGTGTGCATGTCGAGCTGTAGTGTTGTTGGATGATAAATGTCTTCATGGTGTGTCACAACTTCACCTCCGCATGGAAAAGTGCACGGAGTCTTCGATGGCTGTTGGTTAATTTGATGAAAACTGCACAAGAGTCACTGGGTGATGAACATGAGAAATCCAGATCAACAGTGACTGTCCGTGAGGTTTGGCTCACCTAGAGGAAAAAACTGCGTAGTTTTTGAGGGGAACAGCTTGGGCTGCAAGGAGGCCTAGAAAACAAGAATTGCGCAATTTTTTGGAGGAACAAGCTGGGAGCTTGGCATCCAAAACTATGCAATTCTTGGAGGGAACTAGCAGCAAGCTACTTGGTCACTAGCAGAAGAAACTACACAATTCCTGAGGGGAACTGGCAGTCAGTTGTTGGGAGCTTGGCAGCAGAAACTATGCAATTCTTGGAGGAACAGGTAATTTGCTACTAGGAGTGGCTAGTGAGAAAAACTATGCTGATGCTGGGAGGTTGGCCTGCTGATCACCTCTACACAATTTCTGGGTTGAGCGGACTGCTGGGCAATAGAGGGCCTACTCATGAAAACTGCGCAATTTTCTAGGTGAGCAACCAGTCGACTTTCGGGAGGGATGGCTGGAAAAATTGTGCAATTTTCTGAGGGAGACAGGGATGAGAACTAGGTGTCTATCCAAACTATTTGTGCAATTTTATTAGTTAGCAGAGCAAGCAATGCTTGCAGTGTCTACGCAATTTTTTAGGGGAGTCAGTCGCAGGGTGGCTGTTGGGTCAAATGTTTGGTTGGCTAGCATGGAGACTAATTGATTTTCTTGCAAGCATCGCAACTTGAAATGACTTTTTTGGTGCTTCTACATTGTTCTAGCTGAAAATTGATCAATTCAATGGTGGAGTGATGGTCCGGCTATCAGAGGGGAGTCCGGTCGTCAGAACTTCAGAAAATGACTAAGTGTGTGAATGAGTGAAAGATGCATATGTGATCTTGCAAACACACACTTTCATGACTCGACAATGAGATGACTCAAACCATCCAGACATACATGTTCAACATGATTGACCGATGGTACAAGCGACAAGCGTGACGCTTTTGATTGATAGTTGGTCGACCATGACAACACTTGCAGGACAGTGGATGTGACTCTGTGTGTGTGAGTGTGAAAGATGTTTTCATAGCAAACACAATAAGTACACACAAAGCGAAGACTTTGAGCATGACCAGAACATGTTCACAAGCATAAATTTGACATCAACATGCAAAACTTGGATGAAATCAACAAGCAAGGTGGATGTGAAGACTCACATGAGCTCATGGAGTGAAACCGAGTGTGTGCATTCATCAAGTGAAACTCTCAAGGGAGGCTCTAAAATTCGGTGCATGCCAAAATGTTGAGGGTGTTTTTAGCTGCTACAACAACTCCTTAGATGAGGAATCAAATTATGCATCCAATGAATGTTTTAGCTCGAAATTTGAGTATACCCATAGCAAGATAAGTTGAAAATATGAGTTGCAAAAGTAATTTTTTCTTTTTTCCCTCTAAATTTTGATGATGTAATCTAATCTTATTTTAGTCTTTCCACTATTATTTTATAAATCCTTAGGATTAATCCAAAAAGGAAGTACCCTATAAGTATATATACCCCATATGAGTTTCTCTATGGGAAACAAGTTTTTCTTCCAATTGAATTCCAAGTGGAGACTTTCAGAACAACAACAAAGTTGGGCCTTGATTTATCTGAAGCTCAAAAACAAAGGATAACACAATTGAATGAGATATAAGGGATATGATAAAATTTTATCCAAAGAACCAACATATTCCAGTAGCAAAGATCAATATGGCATGACAAATTCATCAAAGTTAAGAAATTCAAACCATGTGATTGGGCTCTTCTTTTTTACTCTAAATTCATTGTTTTTTGAGGAAAATTTCAAACTCACTGGTTTGGTCCCTTTGAGATAGATATTGTCTTTGATAATGGAGCAGTGAAAATTAGGACTATTGATGAATAAAATATTACCTTTCTTGTTAATGGGCATAGATTAAAGTTATATCATAATCCCTTAACAAAAGAGGAATTTGTCAAATATTTGCAATCTAATTTTGGTTTCAAGTGGGTTGAAAAAGGAGATTCTTCTCCTCATCCTCCAACTACATTGTAATATTTAAAATAATAATAATGAAAAAAAAGTATAGATATGAAAACCAACATTATTGGCATATCCACACAGAAAATCTTAACTGGAAACCAATAATTCGTGGCAATTTAGATTTTCGTAATTCCTTGTCTTGTCCCACTTCCTTTCTATCCTCCTTTTTCTTCTAATAGTTTTTCCAGTTCTAATCAACATTGTTGTAGACCTGTTTTTCTCCAAGCATTTAAAAGGTTAGCAACAACAATAAAAATTAGCCACATCAACAACAACAAGTTTTAAAAAAAGTTATAAGACAACTACAAAATTTAAAAAAAATTGTAATTTAGTTCAAATTTCGCAGCTAATGACAATAATTTCAATAGCAAATAAATTAATAAGAATCTTAAATGCATCATCAATATACAAAATGAACAAATGGCTACATCAAAAGGTACGTACAAAGAATATCAAGTCATTTTTCATTAATGAATGATAGGTCTATGGGTTCGAATAATAATGTTTGATACACCTTCCTTTAAAACTATGACCATGTTCTATAACCTATCATGATTTACCTTTGATCCCCTTATCATAATCCATCTCAGTATGATAAAATCCTACTACCATATGCAAATGATTTGAAAATATCTCCACGGTCCTATAAAAAACAGATCAAGCAAAATTATGGGAAATCATTAGCAAAGGAGGTGCCTTGTTCAAATTCAATCACTTGCCTATTTCATTCATACCCTTCTTCCATGAACCTTACTCATTTGCTACTATATCCATTTCCATCCATCCTTGTTAAGAAAGAGGTAATTTGAGGGTTTAGCTTCTCTTCCACCATGGGTGTTACTATCAGGTTTGGGCCACATGGAGCAAATTTTTTTAGTGCCTATCCGAAGGATAGAGGCCAATTGAAAAAGGTGAAATGGCTTCAGTTTTTTGAGAAATTCAATGGGCACGAAGTAGAGGTTAGACTTTGAGGCTTAATATTTATGAGTCATGCATAGTGGGGGAAATAAGACTACCTCGAATTGGAGAAAGTTGATTCAAAAGTCAAAGGCTTAGGGATGAATATTGGAGGAATTTCTTGCATAACCCATACATGGAAACCTTGGAAATTAAAAAAGGGATGCCAATAACTACATTGAAGACCAAATGGAGAAACCTATTATTTGTCCTCCAAAAGTTTCTACATCATGAAGCCGTGTTTGGCACTATGCTCTTTTACCATTCTAGGTTGCTCATGCATTTTGTAGAAGGAAAGGAAATGAATTAACCTTATTATTTGATGTGGAGTTTAAAGAAAATCGCCTTCAATGTTTGAAGAGAATCTTGAAATATCGATAGAGCCTTGTATCACCATAGTTTGATAAATATTCTCATTGAAGTTCATATAGATTCTATTGGTTATAATTGGAGAAAATTTCTACTCAGAAAACATTTTATAGAATATTTAGAGAAGGAAGAATTTCCAAAAGCTAAGAGGAGCCAACAAAGGACATCACAAAACCCTAACCCTAAGGTTGTTGTAGAATAAAAAGATAATTTTCCTATTAATGAATCAAAACCAATGGAAATTCTACTAGATGAAGATGCACCATTTAGTCAGTACTTGGAGAAGATTAAACAAAAAAAAAAGAAACATAAGGTTATAAGAGAGAAATAAAATGAAAGAATACAAGAACTAAAATGAAAGAATACAAGAACTAGAAGCTACGAAGAAGATAGAAGAAACTAAAGAAGATCAAGTCAAGATACAAAGAAAGGTTGGCAAAAGAAAGATTATACAAGAAACATTGAAGCCAGAGTAGAAATTGAGAAGAAATAAACAACTTTCCAAGATTTCAAATGAGCTAGCATGCTAGAACCATCTAGAAATTATTAGTATTGAAGAATATGATGATGTTTACATAGGAATAGAGGCATAATTTTTAGTCCATCAAAGTACAATAAGAAAGACTCCGAAAATCGACCCAACTCAACAAGAGGTTTATGAATATTTGGAAATTTTTGAGCAAAAAGCGCAAGAAACGGTAAAGTCCCCTAAAGAAAATCAATTTCATGAAGAAGTTTTATATGATAATGATCTTGTAATTGGTTCAAAGACTCATACTTTTCCATCTCAAGGGAAACAAGAAACCATTCATACTTTGAAGGAACATATTTCTTAGTTAGAAGTATTAAACAAGTATATCAAAGAAGAAAATGAAATGGTCAAAGCACAAAATTAACTACTGAAGGCAAAAAATGACACTATGTTGTTAATAATGTGTCCTTAGTATAAGAAAAAACAAAAATATTAAAGCAAACAACAAGGTGCTCAAAAATATGGTCAAAGGGTTGCAAGCAAAACTTCTCATGAGAAAATCCAGATGGACTATTAATGTGAAAAACAAAGGGATTCCAAGCCATATGGATGTGTTGATTTAAGTCTCAGAAGTGGCATTGTTGGGCGCGGGATCCCCCAAGGGCAGTTTTGGGGCTTAATGTCCACATTTTGGTCTAATTTTGTAATCTAAATGTAAAGACTCTGCATTTTATGGGCGCAGAGTGCATAGATGTTAAAAGAGTCATAGGGTTGTCTGCCCTTATTTTGATAATGTAATGTTGGCTGTAGAAGATCTACCCATGGTCCATGGACCATGGGATTGTATAAATAGAGCTAAGCTCTAAGTAGTAAAAAGCATAAATGAAGCAATGGAAGTAATAAAGAATTAAGAGATAGCTCGGAAGTAGAAGTCTAAGTTTTGGGTCGTAGCGTAGGTAGAGGCTCTACAACTGAGTGCGCAGAGGCCTAGAAGTCTACAGCTGAGTACGTGGACTCCTGCAGCTGAGTGTGCAGGGTGAGTCGAGTCTGTAATAATTTGGAATTATCAATAACAAGAAGTATTATATCATTTTTGTGTCTTTATTTCCTATTTATGCATCTATTATATTGGGTATGAATTTCTTTTCTAAATGCTTATATGATGCGCACATGTGCATAATTTCATTGGTTAAGTGAACACAAGTAAGAATGTCTATTACACGAAGCTAACTAAGATCTGTTAATAAGATAAGTAAGATACTTAGCCCAATTTAGGAGATATTGCAGTTCGCTACCCTAGCAGTGCAAAAGGACTTCAACCCCTAGTTAGGGCTACGCAGTAGCCGATTATAACATTTCGCGAAGGTACTGAAGGATAGAGCAGAGGGATAAGCAACCTACATGAAGGAAGGTCTAGTTGTAATAAATTGACATCACAACCATCTCAAGGGTGCGGAAACTTGGTTCCACCATTCCCCCATATTGCTTCGGGTGAGACTTCAGTCCACGCTCTACGGGTTGATGCCGAAATGGCCAGTAGTGTAGGGATTTGTTTGGCTAACTAATGTTGAACCTGGGTCAGGTCCCCTCAAGCCGACAATTGGTTCCGTTGCCACAACTGGAATCTGCATAGAGATGTGTGATGTCGTATCATTGGAATCCAACTAAGAAAGAAATTGAAGGCTGATTGGATAGAAGGATTCACGAGTTTGCAGTACAAGAAAACAATAACCCACGACTGTGAAAAGAAAAGTGGTTAGAAAGCTACCTGTATATAAAGATCCATGAAATATTTTTCGCGTCCTTCCCTATTGAGCTATACGAGTGGATCATGAAGCTAGCAGATAGCCAAGGAAGGTGGAAACTTGACAGTCCTATTGTGAGGACCCCAAAGCTAGTGCGAAGGTTGGAAGCATCGGAGGATAAGGTCATGCGCATTGTCAATCATTGGCTCGATCACATTATAGGAGGATTTGTTACTGAGTTCATGGTTGAAACCTCAGTCAACTATAGCGAGGCAGAGTAATGCTTTTTCAAAGGACCGCGAGGTAAGTACGTAAAATCTTTGAATACTTGGATTAAAATGTTGTTGTGTGAAAAGCGGGTTATGCCGTTACCTTGATGTTCGAGTCTACATGAAGTGAAAGAATTTATAGAAATCAAGGTAATAAGGGTCCAAAGCATAGCCCCTTTATTTCACCTCTGCAAGGGGACAGAGAAGGGATTGCAAAGGTCTCTCCATGAATTGTTATTCAGTTGATAAGACAAGGATTTCCACAAATTCCACCTCCACCCACACCACCACTGGCTTCACCGCCATCACCTCCAACTTCACCCATACCACCTCCACCACCACCGCAATTCAGTATGGCGAACACAATGAAATTGCCTTTGTTCAAAGGCTTGGTAAATAAGGATCCAAACCAATTCTGGTTCGTTGTGAGGGATGTATGGGAAGCGCAAGGTGTTATAGATTACCATATAAAGAAAGTGACACTAGTTAGTGCTCTGTAAGATCGTGCGCTAACCTTGTATATTAAGTACTTCAGTGATAACCTGAATGCTAGAGTAGTGGACATCCAAGCAGCACTGAAACGAGAATTTAGCAGGCCTTAATCTGAAGAACATTTGATTGTTGGATTGAAATAAATCATGATGTTACTAGGCGAGACACCTTGGGAACTAGATTAGAGGCTAAAATGTACGATCCGTGAAGCCAACATGAATTTTACAGACGGACAACATCGTGAGTGGTTTGTGGATTTGCCACTACCACACCTAAGAAGTGTGCTATCGTAGCAGAAGATAACAACTCAGGCAGAAGCCTTGGAGATTGCCATGAGACTACACGAGACTCCAATGCAGGATCCTAATCTAGGAGTCCAATAAATTCACATGCAGCTGAAGAATCTATGCCTTGAGATGCAGAGTCTGAAACAATATAGGATGGTTCGACCAGAAGTGCGCAAGGAAGTATCATGCTTGAAATGCAAGATTCAGGGTCATGACAAGGACCACTGCCCAGTCTTTACAAATTAGCTTATAGGAGGAGGATCGATGCCTCTAAGACCAGAATCTCAGGAAGGACCTAGCACGGCGTCTGATTTATGGTGTGCTATCTATCAAATAGCAAAGAAGCATGACATGGATAACTGCCACTTGTTATAGAAGCATACGCAAACTCCGCAACAGTTGTTCTGCAACTTTTGTAGGTCAGTGGGACATGATGAGTGTACTTGTAGGAGCTATAAATTGATGATGGATAGAACGACTGCTTACAGAGTTCAGGATGAAATGCGGCCCTTGACCATAATGCAGGGATGGCGCAGATAGGATTTCAAGGGCGTTGACAAGGTCAAGGTAGAGGAGGACCTGGTAGAGGTCACAGACAGTTGATTTGCTACAATTGCGGAGGGCTAGGACATTATTCCTGCAATTGCACTAACCCAACGTGCCCGTCGTGCAAGTATTGCACACTGTTTGATCATGAAACAAAACATTGTTCTACACTAATAGCTAGGATACATGACAAAGGGATGCTACCACCTCCCTCGACTCAGAACCTATAGATGATGAGGTATGAGCTGCATGAGGAGGATCCGAACGTAAATATAGTGCTGCGGAGTGGAATCACGATGAGGGATGACAAAGGGAAACAACCGGAAGACAACACCTAGGTTCGCAAGGCCCCGGTGAAAGAGGATAAGTTTGATTTGGAATGCACTCGGGAAACCTTCATGGAAGCTAAGAATAGCTTCGCCGAGGCCTCCACTTCAAGAAGTAAAGATAAGCCTGAGCCGAAGATGGACCCTTCCTGGAAATCTGTATGAAGTTACTACGTGACAGTAAGCCTGTGAAAGGGTTACAGGAACTCATCAACAAATGTGTTGGGAACACACTAGGATAACCGCATGTAGTCCACAAGATCAGAAAGAATAAAACAAGGAAAGGGCGTGAAATGAGACTTACCACACAGATTGGAGAATACAAGATGGATCAAGTCATTCTGGATTTGGGAGCAGATGTGAATGTTCTACTGAAATAGACATGAGGGAAAATAGGGAGACCTGTGCTGCAATGGTCTTTGATTTAGTTGAGGATGGTGAATCAACAAAAAATCATATCCATGGGGCGATTGCAGGGAGTAACGGTGGATATTAAGGGAGCAAGTGCGCTGGCATATTTTGAAGTAATAGAGATTGTTGATGACTAAAATCCCTACCTCGTGCTCCTGTGAATTGATTGGGCCGTTGATATGAACGGGGTAATCAATATAAAGAAGCGGAAGATGATCTTTGAGAAGAAATCATTGCACGTAATAAAACTAGATCCTACTGAAGGATCACGCTATACAAAACCAGTCCACGATTATGAGAGGGAGGATGATCTGGACTGCATCTATAAGATAACCGCGTGAGACCAAGACTGGCTTAATCCCACTGTAGATGGATGGATTACATGGGAGAATGAGAGTTCCTGCAGTTTGGATTCTGAAGAAGAAATAGAACACTAGCAGAATCGGTTACATGAAGTAACTATGTTGAACTGCAATATGATGACCGCATCACTGCATTGTGTGTCGACAGAAGAAAGAAATTTGCCTACTTATGATGGTATAAATGAGGTAGATACCTTAGTGGATGCATTTGAAAGGGAGGTGTTGGAAAATCAATGCTTCTAGGCCTTGGACTGGGTATTGTGTGCTATGCCCGCAAGATGGTGGGGTACGCACAAAGAAGCTTTGATGATTGGCACGAATGTAGGAGAATGATGTGTGCAGGATTTGCGAAGCCTAAGATGCGACTTACAGACAAGTATGATAGACAGGATAATCCACGCTCGCATCTAGCCAAGTGGAAGTAGACTTATGGAGAAAAGCCCTAACCTAAGCAGGTGCACCTATACTCCGCGCTTAAGTACCTGGCCAATAAGCTTGTGTTGGGGGGTGCACCTGCAGATGCCTTTTATTATTCCAGGAATATGATTTTGAAGTTGTTGTGAAGCCTGGACAATTGAATGCGGGACCAAACCACCTGTTGTGCATTGAGGTAGGGGAGGAACCCACTAATTTGTAGGAAGGATTATCTTATGTGAAACTCTTTGTTGTGCATGTCACGGATGGACATTTCGAGGATATAATAACTTTCTATCAACTAGAACTGCGCCGGAAGGATACTCCGTCCAGCAAAAGAAGGAATTAGTGGTGCACGCGACATATTTCTCTGTCATTGTTGGGCATCTATACAAGATGGGGAATGATCAAGTACTGCAAAGGTATGTACCTAAGTTTGAAGGAAGCAGCATCCTCGCAGATGCTCATGGGGGTGCCGCAGAAGGACATTATGCAGGAAGAGAAACCGCATAGAAGATTCTATGCGTAGCTTTGTGGTGGCCAACCCTTCATCACGATTCAAAAGCATATTGCAAGGCATGTGATGTATGTCAAAGAATATGTAGGCCATCATGGAGGGATAAAATACCTTTGAATCCATAAGTAACGTTGCAGCCCTTCAAAAAGCGGGCAATAGATTTTGTAGGACCTATTCAGCCTCAAGGAAAGACAAGTGCGAGGTATATTATCACTACGACAGAATATTTGACTCATTGGGCAGAAGTGTAGCCGGTGAAGGATTCATGGGTGCGACTACCATAAATTTTCTATTTGAACATGTACTAACATGATTTGGATGTCCGAAGATCTTGATGAGTGATCGTGGTACGCACTTCCTGAATGAGACGATCAGTGCACTAACGGAGGAATTTCATGTATATCATCAAAAGAGCACACCTTATCACCCACAGGCTAACGGGACAGTGGAGGCGTTCAACAAAGTGCTTGAAAACACGTTGACCAAGGTATGCAATGCTGATCAAAGTGATTGGGACCTACGCATACCTGTAGCGTTATGGGCTTATCGGACAACATGCAAGAAGCTGACAGAATAGACACCTTTTAGGCTTGTCTATGGATTAGAAGCCGTAATGCCTATGGGAATACATTGTGCCTAGTATCTGCATGGTAATTCTCACAGTTATGATGGATGGAGGGGCCCTGGAAGAGAGGCTCGCACAACTAGATTAGCTTGAAAAAGAACGATTTTTGGCTGGATTTTTTCAGCAAGTCCAAAAGCAGCGTGAAAAAGCATGGCACAACTGACACATCAAGCTACGCAGATTCAAGGTAAATGATCTGGTTCTGTTGTATGATAGTAATTTTGATAAATTCCTTGGAAAGTTCATGATACACTAGATAGGGTTGTATGTTATTAAGGAGATTACCAACGGAGGTGTAGTACAACTAGTTAGGTTAAAAGGAGAACCCTTCCTAGGAAAGGTGAATGGCAGTCGCTCGAATCCATATACTAGCAATCTAGCGATGTAGCTATATGAAGTTGGCATAGTCTTAGTGCTCCAGGTATTTAAAAGGAGGCGCGGGACTATAAACTACACTGCCCAAGAGCTGCATGATGTCAGGACTACGCGGAGAAGCGAAGTGTCATAGGGTTCGCAATAGAGCAAAGACAGTTGCGCTGGCATGCAGGTATGCTGAAAAGTGACTGTTAAAGTCACTATTCACAATTTGAAGGTTGGTTTGAGGCAAAATGGAGCAGGTGAGAGGAAATTAAGGAAAACTTTATGGGTTAGATTCTTAGCAATCTACCACTAATCTAGCTTTAATGGACCGAATGTGGGGGGAACAGTCGAATTTAAATTCAAAAGGCCCTATAAATTACAAGTGGTTGTCTAGTGAACAACACTTGGAATTTTGAGAACTGAGTTGTTGCATGCTCAAGTATACATGAACCAAGACTTATTCGAGACTCTGAAAGAAAATTTGTTGTTTAAGCAACTACTGAGACACTGAAAGAACTGTGGAATAGTGCTATGTCGACACATGAGGAAGCCGCGTAGTAAATTGCGGAATTAGAAGCCCCAGAGAGTACCAAAGTGATAGTTGAGGTTCCTAAATCACCCCATATACCGCGACCTAAGAAGGATAAGCAGGCTATGATCCTAGTGCATGTCTCACCCAAAAATCCATAGAGGACCAAGCTTACCTTGCAGGAAAAGAGGAAGGCCATTAATCTGGAGGCCGAATAGGAAGAATTTGAAGAAATCCTAGTCGAAGAGGAGGACGTAGAGATGGAAGTTGAAACTCAGGGTGCGGACCCTATTACCTAGTCACCTGAATATGTTCCTCTGCGAAAGGGCAAAGCTAAAGTGCCAAAGGACATAGATGAGAGCAAGAGCTCTCTACAAACTCCATTGTTCCCAGATGATATTATTTTTGAGGGACCACACTTGGGACGAGTTCGTTTGTTGAAATTTGAATATTGGGACCTCGCAGACCATGAGAATTTCCCACATTTAGTGACTGAGAAGATAATGCGCCAAAGGATGGACGTGGCAGCTGGAATGATCGAATTGGAGCTGCACAAATGGCTCAAAGGTGTAGAGAAGGCCAGGTTGCTAAACCTACTCTGGGTGTCGCATTACCACTACACCCTAGTGATCATATTCTTCATCAGGCAGCTGCTCTACTTGGTGCATAATGGGTGTTTGTCGCTGGAGGAGCCCATCCCCAGCACAGACCATCTGATTCACCGAATTACATGGCTACCTTACTTAGGGGGTGATCTAGCCAATGTTTCAAAGGGAAAAGGTCACGAATTGGCCCTCGTGGAAGCAATGAAGAAAAAGTTTAAGTTGGAGAAGAAGAAGCAAGGGTATGCCATCTCCAACATCAACAATTTTCCGTTAAGGTTGTGACACAAATATTGGTAGGGAAGGTGATGCGGAAGTGCCGCGTGGATGAGGTACCTGCACCAGTGGTTGCACTAGCAACCCAATGTGCAGAAGGAGTCCAGTTCAACTAGGCAAACTATCTATGTGGCGAGTTCCTTACGAACTATCGCGAGGCATAGGAGCAGGGAAAAATGTTTCATTATGCGTGGCTCTTGTTGTCAATAGTACTGGTGACATGGGAGCTACCCAAAGATAGCCAATTCCCTTCAATCGTACCAGACCTTCTAGAGGCAGTGAAGTATGCTTCGCTGTGGGCGACCAAGGACGCACAACATATCAGAGAAAGCAAGATCTTATGGGTCCTAATGGAGATTAATATTCGGATGGGGATCAATCACAAGCCGTGGTTGTTGCCCACAGTCTACAACAATTTGCAGAGCTTTACAAAGTTCAAAATGGATTTCCACCATGTCTTCATCAGGGCAAGGAAGGACCCCACGAATACATGGCACGATTTACCATACCTGGCAACCTACGATGTGATATTCGCATTCCTTGAATCTTGTTTGTCAGAGTGGCGTGCTCCAGCTAGCTCTACGGTGGACATAGATAAGTCTGTTGCACAACACAAAAAGGAGGAGACAAAGCTTTGAATGGCGCAGCTGGCTGAGAAGCATAGGAAAGAGGAAGCAATGGCTAAGTCCCAAGCAGCGTGCAATGCTGCGAAGTTGGCCGAACAACAACAAAAAACAAGAGAAGAAGAGTGCGAAGGACAGAAGTCACCTTCGCCTGAACTAGAGACAGAAATAGAATAAGGTGGTATAGACCCGCAGATGATGTCCACCCAACTCAAGCATCCGCGACCACGAGAGCAGACAATTCCACAAAAGAAAACAAAGGCATCAAAGACTTCTTTCGACCCCATAATCCTCACTAAGGGGGATCTGTATGATATTGGAAAAATGGTGAGGGATGTCACTGTGGAGGTCCTCCAACAATTTGAAGAACAGTAGCAATGTCCACCAGACAGAAATACAAGAGTTGCAAGTTCGCACTCCACAGGGTGGCGCAGTGTCCACCAACCTCACAGTCGACACTTCAGCTACCAAAGAGATGTTGCGCAGAAGGTTACCAACATAATAGTCCTACGAGATGGGGCACTTATTATAGAGCAAGAGGCCGACAGACCCATGGTGAGAAGTTTGAAAGGGGTAGGGTTGAACATGGCTGCCCTCCCTCAAGAGATGCTCTACCTCTTACAGGATGGAGTCACCGCAGAACTTCGAGGTAGGGAGAGTCGCTCTCTACAAGTAATGAGTGAGCAGCACATCAACATTGACTAGTTGGGCCTGTAGCACAATGAGGCAGTGGAGCAGAACAAATATATAATGCAGTTTGTGGAGGAATCTATCGGATGGTCCTAAAGTTGGCCATTTAGGCATAGGAACCAGTGGAAGCATGCGTCCATAAGTTAGCCACAGGGGTGCGCAATGCAAGAGCAGAGATGGACAAGGTTTAGCTAGAGGTGAACCTTCAAATCACAGAATTACAGTTGAGGGATCAGCCTTCAACTCCATTAGAGGTCAGAGAATAGTGTACCACCGCAGTTACAACAACAATAGTGGTGGTTGACAATGTAGTGGCAGACTGAATGCATCTCTTCCAACAGTCATTCAAGGTCCTAACCACCCTGCAGGATGACTTGAATGTAGAGTGTCTAGAGACAGAGGAGCATGAGCTCCAACAGAGGTATGACGAGGTAAAAGGGACTGCGCAGATAGTTTCCCTTACATAAAGGCTTGTATGGATGCAGCAAGCAAAGGTGCTTAAGGAACAGGTGGATGCTGCTCGGCACAGAGAAGCGGTCTTAAAAGCGCGTTTACAACCATGGATCGATGAGGCTTATACAATTACAACCTCCATTGATGCAAATCTCACACAACTGCAAGCAACTCAACAGAGGATTTAGGACAGCATTTCAGCACCAGTGATCACCAAACAGTGCATGGAAGAAGTCTAGCAGGTGGCCGCTCAGTGCGCTGCCAAAGTTGCAGTGATTCAAATAGAGCTGGGAGATCTTCGCACTAAGATCTTTGCACCTATAGAGTGACTCGAGGGTGAGTCAGGATGTTTGTGTTGGGGGCCTGTTGGGCGCAGGATCCACCAAGGGCATTTTTGGGGCTTAAAGCCCATATTTTGGTCTAATTTTGTAATCTAAATGTAAAGACTCCACATTTTATGGGCATGGAACGCGTAGATGTTAAAAGAGTCATAGCTTTGTCTGCCCTTATTTTGATAAAGTAATGTTAGCTGTAGAAGTTCTACCTATGGTCCGTGGACCATGGGATTGTATAAATAAAGTTGAGCTCTAAGTAGTAAGAGGCAAAAACGAAGCAATGGAAGTACTAAAGAATTGAGAGATAACTTGGAAGTAGAAGTCTAAGTTTGGGTCATAGCGTAGGTCAAGGCTCTACATCTGAGTGTGCAGAGGCCTAGAAGTCCACAGTAGAGTGCGTAGACCCCTGCAGCTGAGTGCACAGGGCAAGTCAAGTCTGTAATCATCTGGAATTATCAATAATGAGAAGTATTCTATCATTTATGCGTCTTTATTTATTATTTATGCATCTTTTATATTGGGTATGAATTTCTCTTCTAAATGCTTATATGATGCGCGAATGTGTATAACTGTATTGGTTAAGTGAACACAAGTAAGAACATCTATTACACGAAGCTAACTAAGATTTGTTAATAAGATAAGTAACATACTTAGCCCAGTTTAGGAGATATCGTAGTTCGCTGCCCTAGTAGCACGAAAGGACTTCAGCCCCTGGTTAGGGTTGCACAGTAGCCAATTATAACATTTTGCAAAGGTAATGAAGGAAAGAGCAGAGGGATAAGAAACTTGCACGAAGGTAGGTATAGTTGGAATAAACTGACATCACAACCATCTCAAGGGTGTGGAAACTTGGTTCTAGCATCCCCCCATACTGCTTCGAGTGAAACTTCAATCCGCGCTCTACGGGCTGATGCCAAAAGGGCCAGTAATGTATGGATTTGTTTAGCTAACTAACATTGAACCTGGGTCAGGCCCCCTCAAGCCAACAGGCACAATAGAAAGGAAATTTCTTCATTTTTGAGTTTTGTGCATGAGGACATGCAACATCCTCAACATGGGAAAATGTTGGATCCTCAAATTGTCCTCAATTTTGACACTCTTTTTCCCATTTTTCCATCCATCCCATATATGTTTTGATATATATTTATAGGTTATAAGGTAATCAATGTCATTTCATCTATAACAAAAGATATCAAATCATTATTTCCCACAATCTAGACTTTCTTTATGAAATTGACTAAAATATCTCTTTGGATTCTAAATTGTAACATTTTCGTAGTTGACTAAATTTTTTGTAGATCAATTCATTTTTAAACAAGATACAAAGATTTTCAAAGAGAACAAAGGGCATGAGAAGATGCCAAATTTCAAGAACATGCTTATCCACCTATTATGCCAACTTGAAAGATCGACTAGATTGAGAATATGCTCAGTCAAACATCCAGATCAACATTGTTTTGTTCGTGCACAAAGGTTTCTAGAAGTGGTTTCAACATCAAGCGAGCATGGAAAAAGTGATATCAAGTGAGCCAGTTTATGTGGCTGATGTGTAGAATAATATCTACATTATTTTCTACGATGAAGCAAATTATGCCAGATCCATTTCATAATCAAAATAAAAAAAATTGCATTGTCGATCTATAAACTTGCCTCTCGACATTTATTTCTTTAAGTGGTTAATTCGCTAATGTATAAATATCTCCTTTCTCTACAAGTCTAGGAGATAGAGGATTTAAGTTGGATACTCTATTTTAAATTGTGTTAAAAACTCTATGCATTTATTAATAGCAATACTCTATTCTTGAAGTTCGAACGCATCCTTAGTCGATTTGATTTGAATTTGTAGCACTTAAACTCAATGGGAGGCCCCCCTGGAGAGTTTTAATATGGTTAAATGTTTTATTTCCTTTTCATTTTAATTAGATTTCACTTTGGTTTGCAATTAATTTAAGTTTTCATGTACTTATTGATTTCAATGCCATAGGATTAAGCACTCATTAAATTTGAAAACAACCAAAAATATTTCATTTTACAACTTTTTTCATTAGGAGTTTACACTTAGTCTCAGATTTAAATGGTCGAATTTATTTATATCTCCATTTCTTACACTAGTAATCTATCATAAGTTGGAGTTTCATTTTCGTTCTTTAATTTATGCAATAGGATTGATTTCAAATAGTTTGGTTCTAGAATCAGTTTCAAATCTCATCAAATAGAACACAATTTCAAATTGATTGAGTAGATTAAGATTTCATTTCAACAAGTAGATTACCCCTTTCAATTTTATGCAATTAGTATAATCCTTTCAATTCAATGCAATTAGACTAGTCATTTCAATTTGATGCAAGTAGAATAGAATTAATTCTTGTTATTTAATCCTTTTTTGGAAGCATAATTTACTTTTTCAAGTTTGATAGAAAGAACATGTGTATAAAGTTGAGATGAGTTGATCTTGATTTAGTTCATTTTTGCAATTTCTTTATTATATTAAAAAATCTTTGTCATTTTATAATAAAAAATAAAACTCCTAGCATATATTGTGCACATACACTTCACAAGTACACAAACATTGATCTAATAATTAATGAAGTAATTTAACTACCAATTAAATTACCCAACACTACTTCAATCCAAGCTTCCCAAGTAGTTCCCTTCCTATAATTGTAAATCCTAAAAGGAGGTCCCAATGGATTAAGGCTAAATACTAACCCCCATGGTAAGGAAAGAGAATAGTATACCCAAGATTGGTCAATCATTTAGATCACCCCTTTATCCATGTTAGAATGACCAAACATTAACTTAAATTACATGATTGAAAAATGGTTAAAATACTTTATGAGTTGTAAACCACCTTCCTTCAAGAGGAAGGCCACATGGTGAGAGGTGTATGGTCAGTTAAAATGGTGGAGGAATCTTGCATATCATCATAACTAAGAAATTTGTAGGGTTTTTTGCTGGATAACTCTAAAAAATAGGAGATTTTTTTTCTCCCATGGGGTTAACCACTTTTGGTGGGTAACATCTAGCTCCAACATGGGGACATGTTCTCACCATGGAGCACATGTTCCATCAGCTTGAACGGGGAGTTCGTGAGAACTCCAACAATCTTTTGGCTC
This sequence comes from Pinus taeda, assembly GCA_000404065.3. Classification (NCBI taxonomy): domain Eukaryota; kingdom Viridiplantae; phylum Streptophyta; class Pinopsida; order Pinales; family Pinaceae; genus Pinus; species Pinus taeda. The sequence continues at coordinate 23,641 of APFE031646168.1, read as the reverse complement.
ATAAACTTGTTACTTGCACACTCAAATCAACTTATTTTCTAGCATGTGTATGGGGTGTTGATTTTTGTTGGGTGCTAAAAGGTGTCTTTTAAAACTCCTAATTGCCTCACATTAATTATCAACCTGTGTAAGTCTTTTTATTCCAAGAGTGTACACAATATGTGAAAGCTATAATTCCAGAGAGTAATGCTTTAAAATAAGTTATTAAATTCAATACAAGAGTAAACGGATGTAATCATAAATCTCAAGCTTGTAACTTTAAGGGAAACAATTCATCTAAGCATCATGACTCAATCTCAAACAAAACCATAATTCAATCTTAATCAACTAATTCGAATGATAATCAACCAAGAGCACTGTAGCATTAATTGAGCTCTTTCAGCTAGACTTAAACTACTGGATAGAAGGAAAGCATTTAAGCAGTCACGCTCTATTCTTTAATTAACCAAAAATGATTCTTTAACTGATAACTAATTCAATCCATCACATGAATTAAATAAAACCAACTAGGATTTCACATTAATGAAGTGAATACCAGAAATCCAAATTAACAAAAATAAATCAACTGCAAAGATGTAAAGCAGAATAAACTTGCAGGAAACGGAAAAAGAATAAAGCAAGGAACAATAGTAAGATCCACCAGAGACCAGGCCCTAACCACCAGCAAACACTACTTAGCTACTTCAGAATATCCGAAAGAATTGCAATGCACGTTATGTATTAATCATCAAAGTCACTTGTCATTACAATACGATCTTGTTCTTCAAAATCTCGCTTCTGTAAATTAAAATTACAATTGAAGTAAAAGACGAGAGATCCCTCTTCAGTTTTCCCTTTTATAGTCAAAAGAAAAAAAAGGTAAATGTGATCCCTCGGGATTAGGAGATCCTGATGGATTCACATTCCAAATTGCGTTGATCTTCTTGATTCATTCCTTGCTTCAATCGCACATGACGCATCTCATTTCCCTTGATTAGATTTTGTCGTTTCGACTTTGGAACAACAATTGTTCCATCTGTTGTTTTTCTACATAAAAAAGTAATGAGAATTAGTTTGGTCAGTCAAATCGTATCAAGAGCAGTTTCATTCATTCCTTATCAAAATCCTATCAATATGTTATTATATCATGGCACAAAATGGATAAGAAAGGAGGAAAAAGATAGTAATCAAGAGTAAATACCTACCTATTGCGAGGCTCAACATACTCCCCTACTTACCTTTTTTCATGTCCTCATGAAAAATGAATAGTTCCTATGTAATGTAGTTAAGGAGTAAGTTGGAGAAGAGGTTTTTTTATTAGGCCTAAAACGGTGATGTTGTGCCAAATTAGCAAAGGATGTATTTTCATGTCCTTCAGGTAACTCATAGTCAGACCGATACCCTTCAGGAGGATACCAAATAATGGGACACCTAAATTGACATCCAAACCAATAAGGCCTTTCCCTCAAGATAAGATTGTTGTATGTGATTAACCGGCTTGCAACAGCTTTGAAATTCCCATATTTAAATGGTTCTCTTTCTTTAACAATGTTAGTTGAGACCGTCCATCTCAATTCGGATGTAGTCAGGGATCTTTCCTGGATGGAGAGGAAATATGATGTTCCTTTGATCCGGATTTAAACAGGAACGCAATAAAATACAGAGATAACCATATACACAAAGATGCAGCGGAAATAATACTTCATTTCATTAATGGAAAATACTGAAATATGCTTACAACCGGAAATAGAAATAAACCAGCTAGGGCGATGGTAGCTTACCTCTGAGAAGAGATGTGTGGCTACATGCCTCTGAATTGTCTTACAATGAGGCTCGAAGGCCTATTTATTGTTGAGAAACAATGGAAAAACCCTTTACATTCCAAAACCTAACCCTAGAAGATGAAACGCCAAATTGTGGGCCCCGTTTTTGGGTAAGTTGGTACGTCAACTTCCCAGGGTCGCGAATTGGTCGTCTTATCGCCGTGTGACGCGCATGATAGCCTGTTGGAAAGATCTCTCCGAGGACTACGACGGAAAAGATGATTTTTAGATAGAAAAATCGTTGGCGGTAGATTTCCCAAAAAACATCGTTTAGGGCCTCAAAACGGCTCTGGAAGTTTAGGACCCGAAAAACTGCTAAAAATAGTAAATTGTGCTATAATTAAGGAAAATAAAGGAACTAAAAGAAGCACTAGAGGGGATCCACGTGGAATTAGCGGGTGGCCACCAATATCCACCTGGATCAAAAAGTACTTTAATGCAAAACTAGGAAGGAAAATGTCAGAATATGCAGGAAGACATAGATGAATTTATGGGGAAATTTAGCATTTTACAAAGTAAATGGCTTCCAAGTCCTTTAGTCATCAATGACAAGCTAATGAGGTAGGATGATTATGTCAACAAACTATACCAATATGCTAATAATCAAGCTAGTTCATCTTCCATTTCATCTACACCCAAGGCATTGCCCACAGGAAGAGTTCTTTATGATAGTTTGGAGAACCTGTTTTATATTGAGCATGAAGTGAGGCACTTGTTTCCAGTACAACCAAATTTTGTAAAATACATAGAAGTAGACGAAATATTCAGGAAAATAACAAGGACAATAATACCAAAGGACGATTAGTGGATCAATATGACAAACATTTTATGATTTACCATGGTAAAAAGTGAATTGAAGGATTTACCATAGTCAATTTTGGTAAACAAGGATGAAGGAGGATAAGACAGGTAAAGAGTATCAGTCACAAATAAAAGAGTATCAATGAAAATCCAAAATCAATCAGCCAGCACAGAATTACAAGCAAGACAACAAGATTCACATTCATAGGACCTGCCTCCAACTCTGTCAACAAAAATAGGGACAACAACTGAGTAGTTTACATTCACTTTCTACTTTTGAGACCATCTGTCTCTACATTCATGTAAAAGATATTTAGTTTTTTTAGAATATATCTCTCTTTGTTAGAGATATTTTGATGCAAATTTTGTATAAGTACTTCCTCATTCGAAGTACTGAGTGTGGATTTTTAGACATTTCTGTAGACACCTTATTTTGGAATAGAAGTGTTGCTGAACAACTATTGTATGGCTAGCTGGACAAAGTAATAAAGCAAAGGACTTTTACAAGATTTCTGTGTCAAACGAGAAAAAAATAAGTATTCTATATTTATGTTTTACAATTTTCTTGTTTAAATGTTCATATGTGTTCCATATCTGAATAAACAAAAAAGTATATTTCAGAAAAAGCTTTACCACATTTTTTCTTTCAAATCATTTATATTCTTAATGTTTTCTTCTGATCTATCATAGGTAGGAAATTTTTAATTGCTCCTTGCTTTTTAGTTTATCATTGTGGCCATTTAACAAAGAATTCTTAATTGGTTTTTGTTAATGGTCACCCACTTTCCCTAATCTTAAACTTTGTTGAAGGATTCTTATTTTCCCTTCCTCCTTTTCAAGACCATTTCACCCCTTTAAGCTATCATTTGTCTTTTCTTTAGTTTTCTTTCCCTATGAAGCCCTCCTTTGTTAAATCAACCTAATCCGGTTAAGATATCTTCAGTTGACTCCATAGCCTAATAGTTTGAAATACATTGTTCTATCCATCTACTCCTGAATTCCAACACCAAACAAAATCAAAACCCCCCAAGCTTTCATAACTAGCCTAATATCTCATAAACAAAGCTAAATCATAAAGAGAGAGTCATCTATGAGTACAGATTGGCTAGATTATGTACTTAAAAGGTTGGTTTGTGGTTACCTCAGACCCCTTTCCTTCTTCTAACAAATTCAAGGAAAATCTAAGAGATAACATAGTGGCAACCACATTGGGGAAGAAAAATTCCTTAGTTAAAGCAATTTTTTAAGAAAATTTAAACCCTAAATCTAAAAGCATCTTAAAGAAATCAAAGAAGTTGTTTGTTTGATATCAGTTAAGAAAACCAAAAACAAAACCCAAAAATATAGCTTCAGAAAGGACTCGTTACACTAGAGCTAATCCTGATCCAAGCCCACCACAAGTGTTTGAGAACCCCAATCTGATCCCCAGAATTCTTAGAAGACAATAAATTTCTGTTAGTCCTCGACCCACCTTTAGATCTTCATCCTATCCTATTAGGTGGATTTACCTCGAAGATCAACCCTTTGATGAATACTTTGAAACCTCTTTGTTTAGGACTTCATCCAATTTTGAATTAGTTGACTTTGTCCAAGACCCCAAGTTCATTCGAGAATTAGAGCTCCAAGTAGCCAATTGTCAATTGATAGATATTTTTAGAACTCATCACAATCTAATATTACCACTGAAGGAAACCGTAATCCCTCTATAATCACTTATGTTTCTACGATCTCATCATCATTCCCTCATATCCCTCAACCTCAAACCACTCCACATCAGATCATTACCTCTAGCTCTCCATCCACAACTCAAACATCCACTGTTATTCCAACCCCAACTTTTTTTTCACCATTACCAGCAACAATGGCAAATAGATATGCCCCCTTGGTACTACTAGGAAACTTAGGTACCATGCCCCAGGATTACCAAAGTAAGATCACTACTTTTGATGGCACTAGTACCTATATAGCCCAACAACACACCAAGAAGATGACTGATTATTTTGCAATTTATGAAATAGATACTGATGAAGTGTAAATAAGAATATTCATTCAGAGCTTATCTAGGGATGTTAAAACCTGGTTTAGAGGTTTAGCAGCAACTAGTATAGACAACCTAAGAACTCTCTATCAACAATTCCTGAACAGGTGGGAGAAAAAAAATACCATCTTCAGATTCTATCTGAATACGCAAACCTAAAGAGAGGGACACAAGAAGCTGTGCAAGATTATTACACTAGATTCAACAGTGTGTATAATTCCATTCCTCTAGATATTAGACCCCCATCTGGTTTAGCCTTAATCAAATTCCCAGATGGATTTGATTTTGATATGGCTTTCCAGCTAAGAGAGTGAACCCCTCCTACTTTGGAAGATATGCAAAGCATAGCAGTCAGTGTTGAAGCCAAGATGTTGTCTAAGAAAGCTATGACTAGGAGTGAAAGGAGGATACCATTAAAGGAAGAAAGCTCACTTTTTAAGCAAAAATTAGATGTCATAATTAAAGGAATGGATAGACTAGGAGACATAATGGAAATAATTGAAAGGAAATCCCTTTGGGATAGTCAGCAAACCAATATATGGACAAATATTAATTTCAGGAAAAATCAAAACCCAAACATTGGAAAGAATGATCCTGACCAAAACATTAGACACCATTTCCAAGAAAATTATGTAAAATCTTCCGACTCTGAAGGCCCAAAAGAAGATATTCAAATTAATTTGATGGAGCTTAGTAATGAAGGAGAAGTTTTCTTGACCGAAGAAGATCAAGAGGCCCACATTCTTAAACAATTCCAAACTCAATCAGGGGAATCATTTGACTTTAGAGAAGGGTACGACACGACCATCTTTGAGGTGCATAAGCAATACAACCTAAGAAGTAGGAGAATTGATGTCCCTAAAACGAATAAGCAAAAGGTTCTAAATTAGCCCAGAAAAGGTAATATAGTAACCACACTTGTACATATTCTTTCTAGATCAACCACTAATCCTTCTAATCCCATAATTGAAGATGTCATTGGTAATCAACCAAACAATAAACAACCCTTCACTTCTGTTTCTTCCAAGGGAATTGTGGAAGAACCTCTAGAGGTTGATCCAGAAGAATCAACAAATCATGATTATACTCTTGAAAAGGAGAAAAACACAGAAAACACTGAAAACAAAGAGAATATTGTTTTTCAAAATCCAAAGGCCCAAATAGAAAAACCATTTAATCTAGAAACATAAGCAGGTAAGATAAAAATTTCTATCCCATTATCTGAGTGAGCTAAACATGAGGTCTACCGAACTCGAATTAATAGATCACTGAAAATTACTTGGACTGAAGACTCAGTTAACCTTTTTTATGACCAACCCGAATCAATCTTTGGCCCAAAAGTGAATGGAAAGCCATTGGAAGGAGGAATTCCCACCTTCTATGTGAGTTTAAACATACATGATATGATTATTCACAATTCCATGTTTGACTCTGGGGCATCTCATAATCTTATGCCTAAATCTGTAATGGAAAAGCTAGACCTAGACATCACTAGACCATACAAAGATTTGTTTTCTTTCGATTCTAGTCAGGTGAGATGTTTAGGACTGATAAAAGACATGTGTTTCATTGGTTCAATATCCTACAAAAATAATTTTAATGGACATAGTGGTAGCAGATATATCACCCAAATATGGCATGTTATTGTCCAGATTCTGGGGTGCTAAGCTTCAGGGATCACTTCAATTAGATATGTCATATGCTACTATATCATTTTTTGGACAATCAAAGAAACTATACAGAGAAACATTGATGAAATACGTAGTAAATAGTCAGGAAAGACCCTAAAATTTCCCCATCTACTCAGTACACTCTGATATGGATTCATTCATCCTTTACAACATAGAAACCAATCCTTCCAATACTTTAGAGGTTGTAGCAGCGGAACCAATAGGAATTGAAAAATAAAATCAAGTGTTCATATTCAGGAAATATTGGATAACAAAGAAAAATCAAATGATAATGAAAATCTAGATCCCACTGTTAAACAAGTTCCTACTACCTCAGACACCAATTATGAGCATGAAATTCTTTCGCATTTAGAATTTGATGGCTCAGTCAATAAACTAGGAGCAGGAGTAGGAGTTTGGGTGTACAATTTAGAAAATGATCATGCTGAAGGCCATGCCTACAGATTAAATTTTAGATGCACCAATAATATGGTATAATATGAGGCTCTCTTGTTGGGTCTTAAACTTGTTAAAAGATTAGGAGCAATCAGGGTGTCTGTCATAGGAGATTCAGAATTAATAACTAAACATATTAAAGGAAAATACTTAACTACGGATCCTAGACTAGGTTATTATAGAGGAACAATCATAGTAATTCTCAACACTTTTTTGGAAACTCAGCTTGCTACAATCCTTAGAAAACACAACCTACAATCCCACAGCCTGGCCATGTTTTCCAGCACCTGCAAATTACCTTTTCAACCTAATCATCAGTTTACTACTAAGATTAGGCATAGACTAGCCATCCCTGATAATCTAAAGAACTAGCAGGTTTTTTATAGTGATGAGCAGAACAATAATTTTTTAACTTTAGATGAAGAGTTTTCTAATAGTAACATAGATATAGATACATTTGTTAGTTATAATCAAATAGATGAGGTAGAAATTAACATTTCAGAAGAAATTTCAATAAATATGCTTCATCCCACAAAATTCACACAAAAATAAATTCAAGACTTGAAACAAATGGACCAAGATGAAATAATTGAAGAAGAAACAGAGGTTATCAACCTAAAGGACAATCATTTACCCAAAGGATTGACTCCTCTAGAAGATTTGTTTGACTCCAATGACATTCCCAAGAAACCTAAAATGGAACCATTAAAAGAAGATATTTAAGAATACAACTTAGGAACACAAATAATCCTAAAATTATAAAATTGTCAAAATTTTTACCTCTTGATCAAAAGCTAAAGTATGTTGAACTTATGAGGGAATTCCAAGATACCTTTGCCTGGAGTTATGAGGATTTGAAATCCTATGACACCTCTATTATTCAGCACAATATACCTCTGAAACAAAATTAAAAGCCCTTTAAACAAAAACTCATAAGAATTAACCCTGTGTTATTACTATTAATTGCAAAAAAAAATCAAACGCATGTATGAAGCAGGAATTGTTGCCCCTATTAGATTTTCAGAGTGGGTGTCTAACTTGGTACTTACTAGGAAGAAGACTAGGGAAATAAGGTTATGTGTTGATCTGAGAAATGTAAATAAGGTCTCTCTTAAAGATAACTATCATTTACCCAAAATGGATCATATTTTGCAAAAGGTAGTGGGTTCTTCTAGAATTTCACTTTTAGATGGGTTTTCAGGATATAACCAAATCTTGGTTCATCTTCATGACCAAGAGAAAACTATTTTTACAACACCATGAGGCACTTTCATGTACATCAAAATGTCATTTGGACTAAAAAATGCAGGAGCAACCTTCCAAAGAGCAATGGACATTTACTTTGCCAAAGAAATTCATGATTTTCTTGTTATATATCTAGACAATCTAATTGTTTTTTCTAAATCAGATCAACAACACTTGGACCATCTCAGGCAAGTCTTTTTAAAATGCGAGAAATATGGCATTTCTTTGAATCCAAAGAAGTCCTTGTTCAGTATGGAGGAGGGTAAACTTTTAGGTCATATTCTTTCCAAGGATGGAACTCGAATTGACCCTTCTAGGATCAAAGCTATTCTACAGATACCTCATCCAAGAAGTATTAAAGAACTTCAAGCTTTCCTAGGGAAGATAATTTTTTTAAGAAGATTCATTTCTAACTTAGCTGAACTCATTAGATTGTTAAATAACATGCTAAAAAAGGATTCAAGTATCAAATGGATAGTAGAGACCAAGAGATCATTTGAAGAAATCAAAATGGCCTTAACCAGAACACCAGTCCTCACCAGTCCATAATTTGATAGAAACTTCATCATTTTTTCTTTTGCATCAGAACACAACATAGCTGCAGTTTTATTACAAAAGGATGAACAGCAATGTGAAAAACCTATAGCCTTTTTTTGTAAAGCACTTAGAGATGCCTCATTATAATACAAAATAATGGAGAAACAAGCTTCTACACTGGTAAAATCTATTAAGGATTTTAGAGTCTACATATTATACTCTCATGTTATAGCTTATGTTCCTAATGCAGTTGTCAAAGATATCTTAACTTAGGATGGAATTGATGGCAAAAAAGGAAAATGGATAGCTACCATCTTAGATTATGATATAGAGATAAAACCTACCAAGCTAATAAAAGGTCAGGGATTGGTTAAACTCATGGCAAAAACTAATTTTCAAGCCCTAGACATAAATGAACTAGATAACGAGTAGGAGATGGCGGCTCTACAAATTAGCCAGGCCTTTTTAGACTCACCTTGGTATGCTGATGTAATTTATGTTTTAGAAAACCTGTAGGCTCCTCCAAGGTTATCCAAAACCAAGAACAGGTTTTTAAAAATGAAAGCTTCAAAGTTTTGTATCTTATATAATACTCTTTTTTGGAAAAATCATGAAGGAATTTGGTTAAATTGCTTATTAAAAGATGAAGTTGACAAGGCTCTCCATGAATTTCATGCAGGAGACTATGGTGGACACCATTATTGGAAGACAACTGTAGATAAAATCCTAAGGGCTAGATTCTATTGGCCAACCTTGTTTGCAGATGTGAAGATATTTGGAACTTCTTGCCATAAATGTCAAATCTTTGAAGGCAAAAGAAAATTGTTACGTTTACCCCTAAAACCCATTTCCATTGAGAAACCTTTTCAAAAATGGGGTCTTGATTTGATTGGAGAAATCCATCCACCCTCCTCTAGCCAACACAAATGGATACTCACCACCACTGACTATTTTACTAAATGGATAGAGGCCATTCCCTCCCATCAAGCGAATGACACTATGATCATAGGTTTCCTACAAACCAATATTTTGTCCAAGTTTGGTCGCCCCCCTAAAATTATTGCTAATAATACTACAACTTTGAAATCAAAGAAAATGATTAGTTTTTGTAACAAGTATAACATTACTCTGGGCCATTCCACAGCCTACTTCCCTCAAGGGAATGGACTAGTAGAATATTCCAACAAGAGTCTCATCGATATCATCAAAAAATTGTTGGAAGAAAATAAGAGAACGAGGAACAAAAAATTGATCAATGCTCTATGGCCAGATAGGCTTACAACCAAAAAATTAATTGGAACTAGTCCCTATGAGTTAGTATATGGCATGGAAGTTGTTTTTCCTTCATCACTAGGAGTTCCTATTATGAAAATACTCCAAGAAACTCAAGTGGAACCTAATGATATTCAAAGAAGGATAAACTAGACTATCAATTTATAGTAGACCAGGGAGGAGGTGTACCAAAGATCCCAAGTGTTGCGGGAGAAACTTAATAATATATTTGACAAAAGAACCAAAGCAAAACATTTCTACCTTGGAGATAAAGTATTAAGATGGGATTCCAAAAGAGAGGATAAGGGGAAACATGGGAAGTTTGACTTCCTATGGAAAGGACCATATATCATCGATGATTTCAAAGGAAACAATGCATATTTTCTTAAAGAGTTAAATGGTATAGAAGTAGAAGAAGGACCAGCCAATGGTCGGATGTTGAAACATTACTTTGATCCTACTTACTAATGTTACAATGTTTTTCATAGTACATATTATATCTTTTGTAATGTCATAGTGTTGATTGGACAATAAAGTTTTGGAGTTGAAGCCCGAAGAGAAGGCCCTAAGCTTCAGAAGTATTACTATCATACATATACATAAAGCAACAAGGAAAAGAAGATTTTAGAGCATAGTCAAAGTCATCCAAAGGCCATTGATCTACTAATCTTGACTTTCCACCAGGGAAAGCCATTCCCAAGTGGAGCCACTGTTATGCCCCTATACCAATAGGTGTCATATATCATGATTGACTTGGTTAAGCTTTGAAACATGTTCATACATTTATTTGTTGCAAATGTTTTCCACATTTGTAAAAAAGAAAAAAGATAAAAAAATTAAAAAATGTAAAGAGGGTATACCCTAAAAGAAAAATCAAAGGGTGAAATCAATAAAAAGAGGTAAAAAAAGAAAGAAAATGAACCCCAACAAAAGAAAAGACCAGGAAAGTGTACAAGTCTAAATGCCACTACTTTTTTACTTTTGTATAATAAAATAATGTGTGCAGTTTGTGACCTACGCCACAATTCATGAATAGTCAAATAGTTTAAGCTTGACTAGTTCATATTTCAATTTCATGTTGTAGAAATAAGGAATAAAGATCTGACCAAATAGTTTAATCTTGGTAGATAAGTAGATAGGTAGAGTGAGTAAAAGGAGCTCAATAGTTTAATCTAAGCCTTTGGATGTAATAAGTGTATACTTAGCTATGTATCATTATGTAAAAGAAAAGGAAGTTTGAAAAGTGTTTGCCAGTCTAAGTGCACCCTAATAAAGAAGTGAAAATGCTAGGTTAAAGTAGGTAGGGTAAGTAGATGATGGTTGCAGAATAAATGTGTAGTGAATGATAAGTTTAAATGTGTAAATCTTTTACTTTTATCACAAGGCAAAGGCATGTATCACATGGAATGCACATCAAGCAAACAGAGTAAAAAATAATTAACTTCCCTAATCATTTCCCTAAGTCCTCACTAATTCCCTAAGTACTAAAGGTAATTACCAATGTTAGAGGGGCTCAGAGCATTTCTCTGACTTTTGGAGGGGCCAAACCCTTGGCCTAATAATTTATAATATCTTAAGTACTTAAGACCCTTCACCAATAATCACACCCCTTCATAAGTTATTCATTTCCCTAATAAATCTTTTCCTAAGTAACATCCTATTTTATTTAGGGAAAATAAAACACTTTCCATATAAACCCTCATATTCACTTAGCCTAAGTTTTAATTATATATATGAAAATGTTTTAAACTTAGCGCACATTTCACAAAGTCAACCATTAAGTCATATTATTATATAATTCCCCTACATAAAAGTTACCCACTCCCGTATTATTATAAATATGCAAATACCCCAAATTTTTATACATCCCGCCCCTCAATTAAATATAACCATAATAACAACCATAAACGATATTAATTAACTAATCTATAGTTAATTAAGAACCTGATCCTTGCCATGCTAAAACAACGATTAATTAATCCCCATGGATAACTAATAACTTTTTGGACCAATAATAACGCCCCCGATATGATTAAATCCTTTAATTATACTAGACACCCCCTCTGTTAATCTTCCACCGCTTCACCTCCTTGATAGTTGTCTGATTGGATCTCGTAGATCCAACGGTTATAACACATATCGCATGAGCTCTGCGGTCAACCTTTAGCGTGCAATAGAGAGTGGTTTCATAAATAGTACATGTGCTATGTGTGAAACATTGTATGGAATTGCACGACCTCACCCAAATACTACTTAACCTTTGCTAGTGGTGTGATGAAAATCACTTACTCCCTCCCACTACCAACAAAACATCAAATCACTTCCCTACTAATGTCATTTGTCCAAATCCCGAACCCACCAAAAGCTTTGACTTTGTATAAAAACAAAGTTAAACAGTTTTTCTTCCTTATTCGACAAACACATGCATGCAACCTGAATGTTGAAGTCGACTAGCTCGTACCCAACCGTCAGCCACATTCAAACTTGCAATTCGATGCCGCTTCAAGTCCACCATTCACACCCAGTGAACCTGGATTTCATTGCCCATCACTAAAAATAGGTATTTACTAGTTTCTCTCCAAAAACACTGTAAATACTTGCTTTCCTCTCTAATTAATTTGAAAAAACCAAAATTTCATTGTAATTCAGTTGCTAAATTTAGAATTCAAAATTCCCAAGGCCCTCTATTTTCACCAACTCAACTTGAAAACTCCATTTTCCTATCTGAATCTACAAGAACTGGAATGGAAACGCCCGCGGCCCTCAGTGTAGCGCCTATCACTACCCCTCATCGATACTTGGATTATCTGCCCTTAGCAGATAAAGATTTTCAAATAAAAGACCTTGTAAGTGGATAAAATCCCCTGAAAGTATTTTGTCAATGCCAGACAATTACCTAAATAACTCTAATCCCATAAGACTTTGGGAATCAAATCTCCCAAGGTACATGCTCCCCTCTTTGCGTATTTTCCCTGACATTATCCATCAATGTCACGCTAATTACAATCGCACCCTCAGAGTAATAATGTCCCCCAATCATATGGTTCTCTTCACAGTTACTGCAAATTCAATCAATGAGATGCTTTAGTTTCAGCCTAGTCAACACCTCACCCCCATTTCCCTTGGTGAATTACTAGAAATATTATCTAAATTGTCCCAGTCTGAAATCAGTCGCCTCTGCCAAACTTTTATGGATAAACACATCAACCCAAAGATCCTCCTACATATATGTCATCTTTATTCACACAGATAGGTAAAAACATAGTCAATGTAATAGCTGCAGTCATGGGTTTCAATACTAGTGAGTATGTGGATGAATTGACCTTAGTGTTGATGTCCATTTTTACCCCTGGTTAGCCTCCTAATGTCAAATACAATTATGTTGCTTTCATTGCTGAGAAAATCCATGACCAGTTCATGAGGCTAGAAAATGAAAAGGTATTCAAGTATCCTACATACATATATCACCTTTTCCTTTACTATTAGTCTGACATGTTCCCATTTTCTGTCAATAAACGTGATACAAAAGGCCATCACAGATCAATTATTTTTTGGACTTCCATCTTCCATGATTCACCTGGTCCATATTCATACAATTAATTCATTGACTAGTTTGTCCACCCAGTGACCACCATGCCAACAGGAAGCCCTCCTCCTAGGATTAGTGAAGAAATCCAAAGAATTCTTTAGATCTCTAAATAGTACAAGATAGGTGACTGGTAGGTACCAGAATCACACAGAGATTAGAATTTATGGTTTTGAACTCCCTTTTTTCAAACTACCAAAGTGTGTTCCTATGAGGTTGTTTGCCTTGGAATATTATAGGGAAATGCTAAACTCTGATCAAACTCATTTCACCAAGGCCAAGAAGAAAGCACAATTAAGAATTAAAGACCACCTAGGCCCATTTGTCTGCAACAACAAAGAAGTAGGCAATAGAGCTGAAGAAATCGTAGAAAGAATGACATTAAGCAAAAGTTCTGCTTGGGGATATGATCCACAAGATTTCATTTGTGATAGGAGAATGAAACACAAGTTGTCACCATATTTCCATCACAAAATCCGTAAAATAGAACAATATGCGAATATGGATGAATGGAAGAAAGGGACTCTAGTTTAAATGGATAGTGATCAAGTTGATGTAGAAAATGTGATGAAAGACTTAGAAAAGAGACTTGACCTAGACTCTTTTGAATAGGTACCAGTTGAAACTGCTCAGAAGCCAATACCAAAACCTAGTGCCTTTGTAGCAGAGACTTCTCAAAGACACTCACTAGAAACTAGTGCACCCCTTGTGGAACCACCACAGGAAAAAGATCAAGGAACAATTACTCCAGAATCAGAACAACCAGAGATGTTAGAGCAGCCTTAAATCTCTGAAGTACAGGCTCCACCATAGTCCCATCCAACTCAGGTTAACATGGGATATCCCCTAGTTTTGCAAACTCCTCTGAATGAGGAAAAGAGCTTAAAAGGAGACAGGTAAGTAGCTACCCCTGCCAGTGGTCCTTCAGACTAGCCTCATGCTAAGAGGCATAGGCTAAATGCATATTCAGAGGAAGAATTCTTTGAGGAAACAATAGGGAGTTTAAGGAAAGAAGGTGGATATAGTCTACATACATTTCCAATAGGTGAGACACCTTCCAGTTCACAAAGGCAGAAGCTTGAAAGATAGCAAAGTACTAAAGTTTCTTCTTTTAGGTCTTCATCTAACAAGACCATAGATATAAAAGGAAAATTCAAATAAATAAAGGCCAAAAATGAATAGCTGAAGGCCCAAGACTACACTCAATACTTGAAGATGGACCCTACTAATCAAACCAGGTTGATGTCAGCTTATGACATCAAAGAAGGGAAAATTCAAATGAGCTTTCTAAAGCCCATAGTACAACAACCAAAATCACTTGCAGACTATGTCAAGACTGATTTCAAGGTTTTAGCCAAAGATATCCACCCCATAGATCAGATAGAACTGCATAAGAAAATTGGGGAAATCGCTTATTCTACACTGACAAGAAAGGCCATGATGGCACACAGGTTGGAGAATTCTCTAAACAACACTAATACCTAATTACAACTAGAAAAGGCTTCCTCACAGGCAAAAGACAACACAATTAAAACATTGGAAGATTTGATTATTGAGTTGGGCTATAACCCAACGGATATCAAAGCTGCAAAGGCCTTGATAAATAAAATGATTGAAGATATAGCTACCCTAAGAAAGTAGTTGAAATTGTCACCACTCATGCATCCACGGACTTTTGAAGTGATTGAAAAGAAGAATGAAGAAGAGCTTATGGACTTGGTCCTCAAGCTAAATGAAGAAATTAAAGGAGATAGAGCAGGAATTAGAGAAAACACTCGAAAGCAGTCGACCTCTCAGCCTCAAAATGTAGTACCAGTGGTTTCTACAACAGTCCCTTCTACATTGGCAACTGCTCTAGCACCAAATTTCCCTTTGGAAACAACTAAAACTTTAGAAGTAACAGGTACAGGTACATCACAGGCAGGAACTTCAAATCAAAGCATAGAAGAATTAATCAAGCCCATGGAGGAAATGAAGCTCCAGGTCATTGAACTATAAAAGGTAAGGGGAAAATTCATTACTTTAGAACAAAAGTATGATGTGTCAAAATTTAATTTCGATGAAGAGTTAAGGATAAACAAAGGCTTGACTCAACAGGTTAAAACACTGGAAAAGGATCTTACACTTGAAAAGCCTTTGAATGACATTAGAAAGATATTATGGACCAATATCATTGAATCAATCAATGATATTTGGTGATAAATTCAAATCATTTTTTAACAAATTGACTTGGTGAAAGCTGCTCCCCAAGAGATTGAAAAATCTAAGGAAGAACTAGGAGGGAAGCATAAAGAGGCTATCAGGTTGATAAACTTTCTAGATAGTAGAAACATGTATAAGTTAGAATAGCTAAACATTGAGGATAGGAATGGAACTATCCTTGAAATAAAGAAAGTACTGACCAAAAGGAATTTAATGAAAAACCTGGAACGCAAATGTCAAAATATGCAGGAAGACAGATGAATTTATGTGGAAATTTAGCATTTTACAAAGTAAAGGGCTTCCAAGTCCTTTAGTCATCAATGACAACCCAATGAGGTAGGATGATTATGTCAACAAACTATACCAGTATGCTAATAATCAAGCCAGTTCATTTGCCAGTTCATCTGCACCCAAGGCATTTCCCATAGGAAGAGTCCTTTATGATAGTTTGAAGAACGTATTTTATATTGAGCATGAAGTGAGGCACTTGTTTCCAGTAAAACCAAACTTTGTAAAATACAAGAAGAAGATGAAATCTTTAGGAAACTAAAAAAGACAAGAATGCCAAGGGATGATTGATGGATCAATATAACAAACATTTTATGATTTACCATGGTAAAAATTGAATTGAAGGATTTACCATAGTCAAATTTGGTAAACAAGGATGAAGGAGGATAAGGTAGGTAAAGAGTATTAGTCACAGGTAAAAGAGTATTAGTGAAAAGCCATAATCAATCATCCAGAACAAAATTACAAGCAAGACAACAGGATGCACATTCATAGGACCTACCTCTAGCTCCTTCAACAAAAACAACGATAACAACCAAGTAGTTCACATTCAGTTTCTACTTTCGAGACCATCTATCTCTACATTCATGTAAAATATATTTAGTTTTCCTAGAATATATCTCTCTTTGTTATAGATATTTTGATATAAATTTTGTATAAGTATTTCCTCATTTGAGGTACTGAGTGTGGATTCTTAGACATTTCTGTAGACACCTTATTTTGGAATAGAAGTGTTGTTGAAAAACTATGGTATGGTTGGTTGGACAAAGTAATAAAGCAAAGGACTTTTACAGGATTCGTGTGTCAAAAGAGAAACAAATAAGTATTTTATATCTTATTTTTATAGTTATTTTGTTTAAGTATTCATATGTGTTTCATATCTAAATGACAAATGAAAAAGTATATTTCAGAAAGAGATTTACCGCATTCTATATTTAAAATCGTTTATATTCTTAATGTTTTCTTCCAAGCTATCATAGGTAGGGAATTCTTAATTGCTCCCTTCTTTTTAGCTTATCATTGTGGCCATTTAACAAAGAATTCTTAATTACTTTTTGTTAATGATCACCCACTTTCCCTAATCTTGAGCTTTGTTGAAGGATTATTAATTTCCCTTCCTCCTTTTCAAGACCATTTCACTAGTTTAAGCTATCATTTGTCTTTTGTTTAGCTATCTTGCCCTATGAAGCCCTCCTTTGTTGAATCATCTGATCCTGTTAAGCCATATTCAGTTGACTCCATAGCCCAATAGCTTGAAATACCTTGTTCTATCCATCTGCTCCTGAATTCCACCACCAAACAAAATCAAAGCCCCCCAAGCTTTCATAACTAGCCTAATATCCCGTAAACAAATCTAAATCATAAAGGGAGAGCCATCTTTGAGTACAAATTAGCTAGATTCTGTACTTAAAAGGTTGGTTTGTGGTTACCTCAAACCCATTTCCTTCTTCTAATAACTTCAAGGAAAATCTTAGAGATAACACATCCCAACCATTGTGTCCATTACATGTACAAAACTACACACATGTTTATAAATATAAATAACAAAAAGAATGCTTCCCTCAAGCAAATGACACAACACATGCCTACTAACACCATTCATGTTTAATGCAATATATTGACCATACCATAGAGATTCACCTATCTCAAATGCTTATCAAGTTCAGATAGAATTTGGTCTTGGAGATATACAGAAAATTTAGCAATGTCTCATCAAATGTAGAAATCATTGAAAATTTTCATACATGAATAAACATTCCTCAGTTTCATCATACACATTATAAAAACACAAAGAAAATTTATATAATAAACACATACATAGAATTTAAATAGGAAGTTATATTATGATGTAAAGTCTGGGAATTGATATTAGGACTTCAACAACCCTAGATTGGCTTGCACTACAATCTTTCTTGCAATAGATCACCCTTGAGATAGATTTCAAAGCTTGAGGAAGGGTGCTCAAGGAGCCTCTCACACAATAAATGCCATTGGGAGTCCAAATATTCACCTATTTACACCCAACAACCAAATACTCCTAGGAAGCCAAAGATCAACCATCTCCACCCAACATCTAATTACTTGTTACCCCAGTGTCTCCACCCTATATTGGGAACTTGGAGGACACTGGAGCACTACAACCTAGTTGTCTCTCCTTGAGATAATTTCCATTTGTTAGTTGATCCCTACAACAATCTTATCTCTACCTGATTTTGTTCTTTTCCATTGCTACTTCGTCATTGTGTTACGTGCACACTCCCTTGAGTTTGAGTCTCTCCCTTCAGGTGCGCATATTTCCTCCATTTTTTCTTGTCATGACTCGACCATTTTTTCTTGGCCTTCCATATACTAGTCCATTATTTTCCATCTATAGCACACACCTTCCTACATGATTATTGCAATAAAATTGGTTTCTTCCCATGTTCATTCTTCCTAGGATATTTTTTCTTTTCCAGTGTAGCCCATTCGCCCATTTAATTTTTGTCCTCTTTTAGTTGTGTCCTTTCTCAAGAGGAACATGGGATATGTCATTTGTTTTCTAGCGAAATTAAAACATATTCATCCCCATGAATTTATGTAGGTTAGAATTTCGTGAATATCATTAAAATAACCATTCTTCCTCTATTTTCGCAAGCAACCTCCCTCACAAAGCTCTAAAATATATGTCACATATCTTAGCCATTTTAATTATAACAAAAATTTTGTAATAGAGGACTAGCTGAAAGGGGCTATAAAAAATGCAACCCCCTTAGAGGAACTTCATAAAAGGGAATTCTAGTGTAAAAAGGAATTCTTTAACATGATAATTACCTATGAACATTATTTTTCTTTCTTTTTATTTTATTAGTATTCATCATCAAACAATTACCATTAGAATGCAAGAAAGTAAACAAAAGAGACAAGAGACAACAAAGAGATGCCATAGGCTAGGGAAGAACCCCACTAAGGGGGAAAACTGAACAATATTTTCCTTATAGAACCATAGAAAAATCAAAATCAAACAATCCTTATCCCAAATTCTAATTAGTCCTCCACCGGACAATATTTTCCTTCACAAGATCCTTCATAGGTTTTTCCAAAAATTTCTCCATTCGTTTGTCGAACATCCTTCATAGGTATGTCCATAGGTCTTTCCAACATCCTACATATGTTTATCCATAGGCCTTTCCAACGTCCTTCTTAGATATTTCCATAGGTCTATCCAATGTCCTTCATAAATCTATCCATAGGTCTTTCCATAGGTCACAAAGATACATCATAGGAGCTCACATACTAATCATATAAAGGATCCACAACAGACTTGTATTCCATCAAAGAAAGCCTCCATAGTAGGCTCTTATTCCACCATAGAAAGGATCCATAGTAGGTTCATATGTCATCACATAAATTCTTTGCAAAAGGTTTGTATACCATAATGAAAATTCAGAGTAGAAGGTACGCCATAGGAGGTACGAAATCCATTATAGAAGACACCTGAATTCTATCATAGAAATCCAAATTTCATCCCAGAAGAAATAAAATTTGTTTTCCAAATGGAGGGGTACTTATGCCAATATATAGTGGTTTGTCCATGTGAAAATTCATGTCCTTTCAAGATGGGCCAACCTATCATCTAGGAGGGTCAACTTGGCTACTTGGACAACTAAATACAATTTCAAAAATTCAATTATTTTTTTCTTTCAAATGTCCAAATGAGAGATATTGCAAAATCAAATTCTTTTAATCAATAAATGTCTTATTCAAGTATATTATGAAGACCAAACATAGAAATGATCTATTGTAGGTTCGTATGTCATCACATAAATTATCTACAATAGGTTTTATACCATCAAAAAAATTCACAGTAGAAGGTGCACCATAGGAGGTACGAAATCCATTACAAAGGACACTTGAACTCTACCATAGAAATCCAAATTTCATCCCAGAAGATCGAATTTTATTTTTCCAAATGGAGGAGTATTTACGTCAAGTATAGAGTTGTTTTTCCATGTGAAAATTCACGTCTTTTCAAGATGGGCCAACCTATCATCTAGGAGGGTTGACTTGGCTACTTGGACAACTAAATACAATTTCAAAAATTCAAATTTATTTCTCTTTCAAATGTCCAAATGGGAGATATTGCAAAATCAATTTCTTTTAACAAATAAATGTCTTATTCAAGTATATTATGATGACTAAATGTAGTTACATTTTCCAACACTCCCTCTTAACTAGGGACATATGCATAATGACTCTTCTTGATATTCTCGGTTGCATAATTTCTATAAGAAACGGATTACCTTGTTGGGTCCCTATAATACTAGTGATTACCACATTAATACTGTAGTTGCATCCCTTATTAATATTGTTGTGCCCCTATTATCCCCATATTGTTATTATTGTGCCCCATAGAATCCCTCTATTGTTATTTTTGTGGCTTTATATTATTATTGTTAGGTCGATTGGGTTATATTGTGACTCCTTAGACTCCTATATATAGAAAGGAGGTTTCTTCATTTCAATCATCCAAGAATTGTTCATTTATGTAATGTAAAGGAGGTTGCCCCCTCGAAGAGGCTGAATTATAAGGCGTTGATCTATATTTCCTATCTTTTCTTGAGCTGGTTTCATAACATTTGGTATTAGAGCGTTGGATTCTAGGGTTTTGCTACTCCAAACAGGTCATCGTGGCATTTTCACTATAAATTTTTTCCTGCAACATATTAGAATTGAAAAAAAAAACCATTTGGGAAGAAATCGCGCTAGATCTCAGATCTGAGTTTTAGAGCTTTTCGCACTATATTTGTGGAGATATGATTTGAGGAAGTTTGTCTTTTTGTAGACTCTTGAATTACATTCCAAACAGGTGACCTACGGAAAATCGTCATAACTTTCTCTCTAAGCATCGAATTGAAATTTTGTAAGAAGGTATAGAAAGAGGACAGACTGTAGTTTCTTGTATATATTTTTTAGAGCCAAAGGTTGAAATAGTGACTCGTGGAATGTCATACACGTTCACTCTACTGAACTAGTCTATAATCAGGTCACTGTGGGAGATTTTTCATAACTCTTCCTTGGAGAATCAAATTTGGATTAGACTGGTGGCATTGGAAAGAGGACATAGAGGGCTACTGCAGGTTACAATTCTAGAACTAGATGATTCGAAAGTACAGAGATACATCAGAGGCAATATCGAGCTCCTACAAAGTGAAAAAAGGTTTGTAGATTCTTTTAAATTTTTGCTTAA
>APFE031646163.1:0-10068 GCA_000404065.3 Pinus taeda | reverse complement strand
TTTTTTTTTTTTTTTTTTTTTAAATTTTGAATGCCATTACTCTTCTTTTTTAGGTTTAATCCTTCCTTAAAATGATATAATTTCTTCCACATATTGATAATCAAGGTGGGTATGAATGGAACCTACCTCTTGAAGCCAGAAATTTTGCAAGAAACCATGTTTTCTTCTAAAAAAGACAGCTCATTGCCCCTCCTGTAGAACTGGCTATAGGTGCTCCTGTAGAACTTGTTACTACTCCTGGAATTTTCATGATTTTTCACAATAGCAATTTGCAATTTTTCCTCTCTTGAAACTTTTCCAACCTGAATTTGCTTCTCATTTTTTGAAAAGAAATAAATTTTTTTGACAGAACAAAAGAGCAAATAACACAATTTTTTCTTTCAGAGAGTGGACAACCTTGCAAATTCATTTTTTCAAATAGGATTAGTTCCTATGGTTGCATCTCTCTTTTTAGAAGAATGTGAGAAAGAAGAAGACAAACTTTGAATGCAAAGGGAAAAAAACAGAGAACTGTGTAGAACTCAGGAAAAATATGCAGCCAGACTTTTAAACTTTACTCTCTTTTTTCAAATACTGTTGTGTTTTTAATCCACCACCTTATTCAAATAAGTCATATGCAGAGAGGTTTCCATGAGCCTAACTCATTTCAAGCTTGAATTTTTACAAAAATCTCATGTTTTCCTTCTGCAAAGCGGTTTTCGGCCTTTCCTATAGAAGGCTCTCATTTCCTGTAGAACGAAACAATGCTTCTTGTAGAATGCCGATAAGCAGGAGGGTTTTGAAAAATGGCCGAGAAAGATTAATTTGCTACTACGGAGGTGGTATGGAGCTTGTTGCAACTGCAAGGATGATGATAAACTAGAAATATCAGTGGTGAGAGTATTTCAAAGATGAGTTCGATTGGCTACTTATGGAGACTTCCACTGATGGAGGGTGAGCTGGCCAAGTGCACGTTGGCCACATGCAGACTATTGGTCCCCACTGCAGTGTTATTATGAACTGTATGTTCTCTGCATGTAATCATTTCCATGAATTATGTAGGAGTTTAAATGGTCACCACTACCTGTTTTCAGATTTCTTCCTAAGATGGCTGAGCACACATGTCGATTGCACCCACCGAACGCTGTTTGAACTGGATGGGGGTGGCCAGTTAGCTGGACACCGATTTTTTTTTAATCACAACCATCTCATTGTTCACGTAATTCTTAAATTACATTCATGCAATAGAGGAACTAGTTTAGTCACGTACCTGGAAGTCGAATGTGGTTGTTGTGAGGTGACGGGCCTTTCCTTCTACTGCATGCATTTGTTTCTGTGGATGCATGCTAGTTTGGTTACTGATACGTGGCTATTTTTCTTGTGTAGGTATCCTCTGGCTGGATCTAAGCTGCAGGAATCTATTTCCACTTTTAGATTTGCACCCTCAAGATAGTGATATTGAATTTTTAAAAGACAGTGACTTGTTTTCTCCATAGCTCCCAAATGATAGATCGGATTGACCTAAAACTTTCTGAGAATGTTTCTATCATCATTATACACCTCCCATAGTAAAATTGTGGTCAATAGATGCACATATTTTGAGAAGAATTGGAAAGGCTAAAGGTGACAGAGGTCAATTTCTTGGAAACCGCACACTGGAATTAGCTGAAATCGCTTGGACATGTTACTATCACCTATATGCATGTCCCCATCAAACAAGTTTTGAAATGGATGCATGGATATGGAGAAAATGCAAAAATGGATGAAGGTGATGGAGGTTGATTTCTTCAAAACCATGCACCAGAATTGGTTGAGATTGCTCAGGCATGTTGTCATAATCCCTATACAACTCCCCATAAAATAGTTTTGTAAATGGATGCATGGTTTTCAAGTTAGGGAAAAAACAAATTTCTTCTCTGTGTATTTTTGCTTCAAAGCATTCTGCAATTTTTTTGCACAGTAAGAAAAATGAGCTTGGGTTGTGATGCAGGCACGGAAATGATGGAAGAGGGGTTTGAGGATTGCAGGAGGATTTATGAACCCTTTATGAAGCTATCATCTTCACCAAATTGCTTTTCAAAAATCCATTTCTAGCTTTCTGTAATTTCTACAAGAACTTCCTGTAGAAAGCACAATTTTCATGAAAGAAGCACAATGAGGTGGAAAAAATGATGGAGAAGGGTGTGGAATGGAAACATGGATGTTTACAGGCCTCATGGACAGATTCCCAACCTTCAGGTCCTCTTTAGAGATCAATTTTAGCTTGTTTGTAGGCTTCCTGTAGAAGACACAGAACTTCCTATAGAAGGTGAAATCTGAGTCCGAATGGGACCAAATATTGGGAAAGGGTGGTGGTCATGGAGGAATGGATGGTGAGGGATGCTGGAAGCCTAGTGCTAACCTCTGTCCTTGTTTTGTGTGCTCCTCCTAACCTGCAATGTCTTTCCTGCAAGTTGCAATTATTCAACAGAAATTAGGTTTATTTTTTCTTTTTCTCTTTTTCTTTTGAAAACAACTATGGCACCTAATGGAGGTTTTCACCCTAATTGCCTGCCCTAGGCACCTCTAAGGGAGGTTTTCACCTCGGGATATTATTCTTTTTTCTTTTCTCTTCTTTCCAACCCATTGACTTCCTCATGGAGGTTTTTAGTCAATGAGCCAATCTGAGGCATCTTCGAGGAGGTTTTCACCTTAGATTTTTATTTTCCTCTTATTTTCATTTTTTTTTCTTTTTTCTTTTTTTCTTTTTTCATTTTTTTCTTTTTTTCCTACCCTACCCTAATTGAAAAACAAAATCATTTTCAAGTATAAGAATACTTCCAATGGAGCCATGTGCACATTGAGATTAGAGACAAAATGATGTGGAGGCTTGAAATGCATGCTTTGACAGGTATCTAGATTTTAGAGACCAAATGATTTGACTTTGAAGGGATCAAAAATGACTAAGGAAGAGAGTACTATTGCAACTTAGTGACCATCTAGAACCATATCTCAATATAGCTCTAATATACTTGGTCCTTTTGCTGCTCTGGATCATTCTTCATGTCACCTTCTATCATGACCTTCACATATTCCTCTTTTTGCTGATTTTTCTCTTAACTACATGGAGGATTTGATGGTAACCATGAGGGAGCTCTCTCGATATCTGATACTATTGTCTTCTCTTTAACAAGTGCAGCCCACACTTCTTTGATCTTCTCTTTTGCATCTTCATCTACTGGATGAGGTCCTTCAATGATATCAATATAATCTCCGTTTTGCAATACTCTTCCTGAGTTGTGGTGAAATTCATTGAGCTCAAGAGGAGTTTTTTGGACATGTTGTGCCTCAACATTGCAATTGGGTTGAGCTACTCCAATGTGCGGGTTTGGAAGTGGTAGTATGGGTAGTTGAGTGGGGCTGTATATTTGAGATGGATTTGGATGGAGTTGTGGCTGGGCAGGTGGTTTCCCACTATATACTTGCTGAGCCTGCCTGTTATTTGGATTCGAGTTCAGTTGAGCAAGCATTTGGGGCTGCCTTAGTGGAGCAGGAGGCGATGGTTGCAGTGGAGCAGGTGGTGGAGGAAAAGGAGCGGGAAGAGCGTTGTACTGGGGCCAACACCCTTGATGAGGTGCATTTTGCTAAGGCTTTGGCTGAGCATAGGGGTGAAATGGATGAGGAGCTGGTTGGGCATAATATGGAGATGTGAAGGACCAAGCAAGAGGTGTGGACCAGGAAGGATGAGTAGGGGGACCCCAAGAAGGCATGAAAGTGGCTTGATAGGGGTCATAATAGGTCTGGGATGTCCCTTGCATTCCCTACTGGTAAGGTATGGGTCCATGTGGACTCCTTTTATTCATATAATAGAGTGGATCAGTGTCTCCTTTAGCCCTCTGATATGCAGGTTTGATTTTGGGTAAGGAAGGGCACTGATCTATAGGATGGTCTTTTTCACAGACAAAACACACTTCTATGGAGTGCAATGGACATTCATTCCTAGGATGCTTTCTAGTGCACCTGGGACAAAAGATGGCAAAAGCCCTCTTGGCTTCCTCTTGCTTCCTTTGGATCCGCAAGGTATGCAGTTGCATGGTAAGAAAATGCCTCACCTCGCTCTTGAAATTTTCCATCTTATTTGAAAATTTGTTTTTGGATAAGGTACTGCTCCCAACATTTTTGTTTGCAGCCATTTGCTCTAGAGGAATGTTTTCTTCTTCTTCTCCCCTAGAGGTTCTTCAAAATATGTCTTATTGTCCACCTAAGGGTTCTTCTTAATCACAGCCATCGAAGAAGAGAGAAGGTTGGCTATGTGAAGCAGTGGGGGTGTTATGCAAACATTTTTCTGACTTATCTCTACTCCTACAAGGAATGAAATGAAATCTTTTTCGTTGATTTTTGTTTTCTTTTTCTACTTGTACCTACAAAACTGAAATAGATTGAACTGCAACTAACTAAAATCTATCTTGCTAAAATGAAAATGTGGAATTGAAATGAAAGTAGAAAATGACTAATCTATGTTGCTGAAATGAAATTGCAGAAATGAAATGCTAAGCTACACTTGCAGAATGGAAATTGCAGAAATGAAATGCTAATCTATGCTTGCAGAATTGAAATTGCGGAATTGAAATGCTAATCTATGAAAGTGGGAAATATCTAATCTACGCTTGCTGAAATGACATGAAAGTAGGAAATGTCTAATCTACTTTTGTGGAAATGAAATTGTAGAATGGAAATGAAACAACTACTCTACTCTTGCTGAAATAAACTATTTAGCAGAAAGTTATAGTAGAAAATAGAAGAAAAGCAGCAATCACTAATACTCTGATGCTACCCCAGCAACGACGCCAAAAAGATGGTGGGCCCAAGTATTGCAACAATAATGTTGCAACTCTTGGGACTCCCTTCTTTACTTTTATCAACTCGGTAGTTCGTAACAAACTTGGAAGCGACGGTGCTATATGCACAAGTACTAGCTCTTGTTGCAGCTGTCACTTGATCAACTGGCACAAGTCTGCTAGGAACTTAAGCCAACTTCTATGAGCTCTTAGACGAAGCTTTTAACCATGATGGATGAAAGCTAACTCGAAGGAGGCTAGTCTACTTGTAGAAAGAAACCAAAAGCTGAAAGGAAATGCAAACCCTAGCAAACCCTAGTTTTACCGACTAACACTACTGGTGCAAGAAAAGAGATGAAAGTGGTGAAAATGGATACCATTGAATTTTAGAAAGGTAAAATGCATGTGACTAAGCTACTTCTACAATAAAATCTGGAAAAAATATCTTTTTGTATTTTTGAGTAAGTTGTCAAAATTATTATGCATGTGCTTTAACTGTTTTTGAATGTGTAGAGGTTGATTGGCTAATGGAAATTCTTGCAAGAGGTTGGGAAGGTGAGAAGAGGGCCTAAGGGGTCCCTAGCACCCTTCCAGAGAGTTTCACAGTGATCAGATCTCAAAAAACTGCTTTCGTGAGCTTCTACAGGAAGTTTGCAAGGGTTCTACAAGATGTACTATAGCTTCTACAGGATGTTCTATAGCTTCTACAGGATGTTCCGAAAAGGAATTTTGAAGGGCTAATGGTGGAAGAAAGGTGGAGAAGTGGGTATAGAGGTGAGATAAGGGTGTGAGGAGGTCTATGACTTGGTGAATGAGGATGAGGAGTGGTTAAGGCGGTCGGATTTGGTTTAAGGATGGAGAGAGCAAGGTTGCACAAAGATATGGGAATTAGGTTAAATTGGAAAAGGGGTGGGAAATGAAGGGGAAGAATCTGAGTTAGGGGGTTGGAGCAGATTGTCTGATAGAGGAAATGTAGGTAGGAATACATCACAGGTGTTCTGCACACTATTTTCCAAAACTGACCAAACAAAGACTATGCAAACCAAAGATCTAGCTATGTTGACCTATTTTGACCTAGAAACTAGAATCATGATGAACAGAAGTTTATTGATAGAAAATCATGCAAGATAACTAAGGAACTAAGCAAGAAAAAATTCTAAAGATGCAAGTACAACTGGTATCAACTTTTCTAACTAAGGATCTAGCACTAGTAATTGCATGAAGAGGCAAAAATAGTGTTTTTGTGGCAACAAGTATGCCTTAGTCTCAGCGCATGGTCCCAAGGAGGGAGAGGTGAGATCAAGGGTTTTTTGATGGAATTTTTTGAAGATATTTTCCTTTACCACAAATCAACCTGAAGCATGAAAATATACTTTAACCATAAAAAACAACCTAAGTAGCAAAGCAAGATTTTAATCTAAATAGCAGAAATTATTCTATGAATGCAGCAAAGACACATAAAAGGGCACAAAGGAGGTACTGGGCACTTGGATTGGGCCCAACCCCATGAGCTATAGCCTCCTAAGAAAGATTAGAGCTGTTGCAATGTTGGATTCATCTTTATTGATAAAAAAATAATAGTTACATCCCATAAACTGTCTACAAGAAAAAGCTTGAAAATGTGCTGAAATGCAGAGCTAACGTACTAGCTAAAATCTAACTAACTCTTGCCTAAAAACTAACTAATATCTAACTAAAATCGAACTAAAAAATGACTAAATCCAATGAGGCCCTAAGCCTTCTTATTTATACAAATTGAGGACCCCAACAGTCCTCCTAAAATTTAGGGACTCGACTGCCAAAACTTGTAGTTAACAGCAGTCCTACCTGACTTGCTTGGCTGCCCCTTGTGCTCTGAGTTTTTGATGGAGAATTCAAGGTAAGGGCTCATAAATGGAGGGGAAACCTTCCTACAAATCCTCTCCCTTGTTCTTCCATGAATTTGGCTTCCAAGTGCTCATTTAAACCTTTGATTTTGTCTCAAAATTGACCAAAAATCTGCATAAAGCACACATTAGACTTGTTGGCATAATAACTAGCCCAATTCACTCTATTAGCATAAATATAATAAAAATAATGCAATAAACTAATGGGAATGGTGGATCAAGTTGAATTAGAAGGCTAAATGAGCCCATATAATTATCCATTTATGGGGCTCATCAGGGACCAACTAGGGTCCTCAAGATGAGAATGGTTTTTGAAAGTTCTTCAAGTATTTTTTAGCTTTTGAATGTTTATGTGATGTTTTATGGGTGAGTAAGTACTGACATGAAGCCTTATGCTTAACACAGATGTGGCACCATTACGACCTATGGGCAAACCCTGCCATATGCGATGAGGAGGCCAACTACCTACTAGGGGTGTGATGTCGACATTCTTCGCGAGGTTTTGAGGAAGCTAGAGGGCTTGAGCATGGATGTCCCTCCCTTCCTATGAGGGAGATTCCTACTCATATGTAGCGGCACACAGTCGGTGTACCTGAGCAGTTTCTGGTTCCTCTTTAGAGGATAGCTAAAGAATTTTTATCATTTTAGGAGTAATAGGCTCTATTTATAAAGTGTTTTGGCATAGCCAATGGGTGTTTGTAGCTAGGTGTAGAAGCCATTTTGTACTTAAAATATCCAAGTTTTGAAATATTTCGATGTAAAAGACTAGATTTATCTATATATATATATATATATATTTATATAGATATATGTATGTATGTATGTATGTATGTATGTATGTATGTATGTATGTATACAAAAATTTTGGTATTTTGATGGCATAAGTGTTTTTTACATGTTTTTGTAAAAATTTTAACTTTGTAATTTTTTACTTTTCATGCATGCTTCTATAGTGAATGAGACAGATACCAATCTAACACGTAGTTTGCTAATGAATCAATAGCTGTATTAAATTTTATAGGAATGTCTTCATATGTGATAAATTCAAGATGATGTTCCAAGGGTCGTACTCTCAGATAATGACGTAACAAATTTGGATTACGAATGTGATAACAATTTGTCAATTGCATAACAACTAGCTAAGATTCTAATCTGACAACTAGATTGGAGATGTCTCTTGATGACACTTCAATGAGAAGTGAAATTACGGATGTACTCAACAATATTTTTGGTGGCGGCACCCAGAAAGAATCCTCCGTAACAAAACAGTTCCAACTCGGGTGTGTAAATGACCCAAGGAGTTGATGTAATGTGTCATGTGTGATGACTAGCACCATCTACGTATCCAATTTATGCTAAGGGTAGTGAAGACATCTGCATTGCGAGAAGGATGTATGAGCCAAATACTCCAATAAATACCAAAACAATCCAATCACACCAAAAAAGGGAAGCAAAAATTATAAATACATTAAATTACAAAGCATATGCGTAGTGCAATACTAAGCATAATATTTTTTCAGATAGAGCCCATTTCTAGGTTTGGCGATTGGACTCCTTCCTAGTCCTGAAGTTCATATGCCACTTTTGGGAGGACTTTCTTGATGAGATAGGGACCTAGCCATAAGGGTTGAAGTGTTCCTACCCCCAAGGCGTCATGTTTTTTATCATAGAGCATAACAAGATCTCCCTCTTGGTAAGACTGAGGCTTGACCTTTTTGTCATATTGGGTTTTTACTTGGCTCTTGTGAGCCTCGAGTGCCAATTCGACATCTCAATGAGTTTCATATAGTTGACTGAGGTATAACAGGCACTCTTCTTCAGTAGTAGTGTTGGGCAGGAGTTCAACGACTATTTTTAGGGAAGGGATCTGACACTCGATGGGTAAAATTGCTTCCCAGGCTGTAAGCTAGTTGAAAAGGTGTAAATCTTGTGTTAGTTTTTACTGAAGTTCAGTATGCCCATAGTGTCGAATGTAAAATTTAATGCCAATTGGTTTTATGATTTCCTACCAACCTATGAATCATGGTCTTTAAGACACAATTGACGGCTTCTACTTGACCATTAGCTTGGGGGTAGTAGGAGGATGATTGATCCTGGTGAAAACCTAGCAGTGATGTTAAGTCAGACATCATGTGATTCTAGAAATGAGACCCATGGTCTGTAACGATCGTGTGAGGTACACCGAAGAAATAAATAACCTAATTAAATAGGGATAGTACTATGGTTTCCCCATCGGCCCAGCAGGTGGGAAGGGCTTCAACCCATTTCGTGAAATCATCCACAGCTACTATGATATAGTTGTGTCTAATAGAGGAAACAAGATTTCAAGTTATGAAGTCTATCCCCCATTTGGCAAAGGGGCCGATGGAGATAACTGGGTGCAATAGGGCTGGAGAAGTGCACATTTTCTTTGTGAACACTTGAAAACAATGGCATTGCCTCATGGCCTTAACATAATATTTGAATATGGTTGACTAGTAATAACCCACACATAGGATTTTCTATGTAGTAGATATGCCAAAAAGATGACCTCTACATGCCCTAGCATGGAATTCATTTAAAACATGTTCCACCTCTTCATGAGTGAGGCAATTTCAAAGAATTGTATCTGCACCATGGCAATATAATGTATCGTTAATCACTAGATAGTGTTGCGCTTGGTGGAAGATGCGATGACATTCACCTGTCGATAGTTCGAGGTGGAACTGCTGTGCTTGGAGGTAGACAAGAATGTCACCACACCAAGTGTCAGTGATGTCGATAAGATAGGAAACTACATATAGAAGAGGATCGTGGGCTATCTCATTAGGATCGATAATGGGAAGGTCCGATAAAAGTTCAGCGAAGACTAAGGAGTTCTTCTCCTTGGAATTTGTGAAAAATAAATCAAATTGTTGGAGGATCACTATCCATTTCAAATATTTTCCTCCAATTACTTGACGAGGAAAAATATGTCTCGTGGGATTCTCCAAGGTGATGACAGTAGTCTGTCACAGCAGGATGTAGTATTGGAATCAGTTGATAGTAAAGACAATTGCCAATGATAGCCTTTCCACATGTTAGGTAAACTTGACTCAAGATAGAGTCAAAAGTTGACGAGGTTAAATAGTGATGGTTTTGGGGCACATGGTATTGTGCACCCATGGTATTCTGCCCATGGTATTATATGTAATGGAGCCTATAAAAGGCTGGAAGGACTTCATTGTAATGCATGGCTTGGAGGTGAGCGGTGAAGGCTCACTTGGCCAAATTGGCCAGGGTTTTGGCCAAGGATAATGAAATTTCATTATGATTGGGTTTTTCCCCGGATTTGGGGTTTTCCCGGATAAACATGTGTATTTATGTGTTTATGGTTATTGCTGGTAAATTTTATATTTATTCCTCTC
>APFE031646159.1:0-52963 GCA_000404065.3 Pinus taeda | reverse complement strand
ATAGTTATAACTATAATTTAAAGAAAAAAGAAAAAAAACTAAAAAACAAAAACAAAAAGAGTCCAAAAAAAGCAGATGAACCAGAAAAAGAAATACAAAGCACTAGAAAATCAAGAAAGGAAAAAAGTTGAGCCTTAACAGAAAAAGCAAAGACACAAAATCAAAATGTGCAAAAGCTTGTCCTTATAACAAAGCTAAAGAGCCAATAAAATAGCTTGTGTAGAGCTTATACAGACTACAACTATAATTGCTTGTATGGGTTGAACGTATTCTTAAAGGCCTTAACGCATATGCATCTGTGTGTTTAGATTTTCATGAAGCTATTGTAATGGCCTTGACATGACTCACTCTTCTCCAATTTTTCCTTGAGAGTTGACCTTACTTCTTTATCTGTTTCGATGATCTAGGCCTCCTATGTTACAATAATCCTTGATCTAGGCCTCCTATGTTACAATAATTCATTTTTGCTATTTACAGAGAGAGGCGAAGATATTTACAGAGAGAGAGTGAGAAGGAAATAATGTCAAAAATATTGTGTGAGAGATATATTCTGAGAGTGAGAAAGAGCAAGATAGGGAGACAGTGAGAGAGGGAGATAGTAAGAGCGAGGGTGAGAAAGTGAGATAGGAAAGTGGGAGAGAAAGAGAGAGAGAGGGAGGGAGATCAAGTAATAGAAAACAAGTGAGAGAGAGGGAGAGGGAGAGAGGGAGAGACAAAGAGAGAGAGGGAAAGAGAGAGAGGGAGAGGGGCAAAGGGAGAAGGAAGAAGAATGGGAGTGAGAGAGAGAAGGAAAGGTAAAGAGGGGAAGAGAGAGAGGGAGACGGGGAGAGGGAGGAGGAAGGAGAGAGAGAGAGAGAAAGAGAGAGGGGGGGAAGAGAGAGAAGGAGAGTGCAGAAGAGAGACGTTAAGACAAGGAATAAGAGGGTGAGAGATTGATAGAGAGAGAGAGAGAGAGAGAGAAATCCATAGTAACAATCATAGAGAGATATTTAGAGACACTGTGAGAGAGGGATAGGAGGAGTGAGAGAGAGGAAGAGTAATAGAGAGGAAGAGAGAGATAGGGCGACAAAGGGATGGAATGGTGGAGGGCCTATTTGCGACCTTCAACCTTCTTTCACTATCTATTCATACACATTCTGGTTTATTTATTATCTAAAGTAATATTCTCATTCTCATTTATTGCAAATTGGATTTTTGAGCTAGCATATCTCATCTTTCCTCATGAATTTATATGGCCTAACTCCCATGGAGAGAACCATGAATTTATGCTCAAATCATTCCAATGTAAGGTTAAAGTTTGGGTTTTTTGAAGCTTTAAATTTTCTTTTGTTTTCCACATCTAATTTTTACGAATAAGGAAGAGAACAAGGGGCTCTACTTTGTTTCAAATCATTCTTGAAAAAATTTAAATGAGAAGAAAAAAAATGTGGCATTTCATTTGATTCATTTGTCTTTAATTCTAGTGTTTGTGGAATTTATTTTTATTGTGAATTACTTCCTATGATTTTATTTTCATAGAATGTATGAGTACAACAGGAAACTCTTCTATATATTATGGTATGATTTTACTTTGTTTAAATTGATTGTTAATAATTTAAAATTAGAAAGGGAAAAAATAGGGGTCTATTTAAATTTTTTGTTTATAAATAATGTTGTTTTTAAATTTTTCTTTGTGTAGGAAACATTGTCCTATTGGGAGGTATATAGTTTTTTTATATTAAAAAACTTACTTTGTCTGAGTGTCGTTTGATCTATTTTATGTAAATTTATGTGGTTGAATATGTATGAGTGTTTGAAAAAGGAATGGTCTAACTTGGTTAATGACTTTGTAGGTCATATATATGCTTATACACCATGAAATGACTATTGTGTGAACATTTTCTTAGAAACTTATTTATTTTAAATCAAGGTTTCATTTGGTTTATTTTTAGTAAAATTATCTCACTGAACATGTGTGAGTTTGTGGAGGAATATTTGAAGGAATCATTTTCTAGTTATTTATTTTTTCCATAATGAGATTGGGAAACATATTTAGGACATTTTTGTAAAGAACCCTTGAAGATCTGACATTGAGTGACATTTACTTATATATTTTAAAATTAATATATTACAAATATTTGTTAATGATATCGATTCTCTTTCCATGAAGAGTTTGTTGTTGAAATTTAACATTGGTTTTGCAATTTGGTTTTTTGAACAACTTTGTTGTATTTTATTTCCACCAAAACTTTATAGATAAGACAAGTTAATTTATTATGGAGGTGAACCAACCTAGATCTATATTTACTCTAGATCTATCAAGTACTAAGAGGGATCAAATATTTCAAGATGATACCACTTTTGTGAGTGAAAAAATTAAAGAAAGGTTTGCAACTTGGAGGATATTATCACTCTATCCACTTAATAGGTTTCAATTAAGATTGATCTATGATAGTTTTTATAGCACAACACATGTATTATAAGGAAAGTATGGTTTCTTATAAAGAATGAATTGATGTCTCCTAACATTTAAAGTTAATTTATATGACATGATAATGTTAAGGTTGTTGAACACAATTGTAAATCACATAACCTCATATAAATAATATTAATAATCCTAATACATAGAAAGTAATGTTCCTCGTATTTCATTTCCCTGCCAGATTAAATGGTGATCAAAATGCAAAAACTATTACGAAATTTTAGATAATACTGTTTAGTCTTCAAAAACATTGATAAAAATTTTAAATTTGTATTTTATTATTTTAAAATTATAATTCCTTCAATATTCATGACTTTTGGATTAGATTAAATGATAAAAATTATAGTTAAAATAACAACATAAATAAGTAATAAAATATTTTCTTTAACTCAGATTCATAAAAAACATTGAAAATGTAAATGTTGAATGTTGATTGTTTCAGAGAAGATGCATAAAAAAAAAGAAATGTTTGGTATTATATATTTTTGTACTAATAAAAATATATCTAAACACAAAATTCATCCTTTAAAAAGAGGGTTACAATTTACTTTTTAAGTCGATATTTCGACTACACTAGATTTATGGCTAGTTTAAAAAAACAAAGTAACAATTAAATTTTATTACCTCAACGAATCATTACATCGCACAATCTTGACCAAGATGCATGTTTCCTCTCTAATCATCCCTCTCTACTTTTATCTAATATAGATAGATATATGATTGGTATACTATGTCCCCGTAAAACATTTGTTGCTAGCTGGTGGATATCTTGTGACAATAAATAATTAGTGGTCACTAAGTTCAAAGATCTACAATTTCAAAGAAGTTCAACACCGCTCGTAAAATTGTGTTTTCATTATTCTTGGTAAATCAAGCATAGTAGTAGACATGAAAGCACTAGTTAACAAGTTACTAGCTCACCAGGTAATTTTTAATAACTTCTCTATATCTCAATGAGGATTTTCTACATTTTCAATTATGGTATATCTTTTTTTTGTCCATAGCTATATGAATATGAAACTGTGCATATTAGTGTTACAAGTCATGGAGTGAAATCATCTCATATGTAGCTAAGGGATAGACCAAATATGTTTCAAACAGAGACATAAATGGTCATAATACCTACACATATCCCTTATACAAGGATTTAGAGCACCAGTCATGCGAACAATACAATTTAATATGTAATTCAATTTATTGATATTATCTTTTGGGATGTTGTTATAAAAAATAATTGAAATGTTGTTAATCTCCTCTATCTTTATTGTTGCATTTATCCATACTTTAGTGATTAATAACTTCTAATAAATGAAACTATAAATTGTTTGGTTCCTATATATGATATATGTTTGTTAATTGATATATTGGTTTCTTAAAAGGGAAAGGAAAAAGTGCTTTTTTTTAGTGTCGTATTTTTCTAAGCTTCCAAAATAACAAGTTTAGTCTCAAGAATTATTTAAATAAAAAAACCTTAAAAACATAAACTTAATTTATAATTTTTTATGAGAAATTTAATGTAATTGTAGGAGTTTTGTTTAAATTATTGTGTATTCATTAAAATTTATTTAAAAATTTTAATCCAATTGTATCCATTACCTTTATAAAAATATATATATGATTTTTTTGTGCAAATATAAATTATATATTGAGAATGCATCTTTCTTGAAATATGTTATACCAATCTTACACTCAGTTACACATAAAAAATCAATCCACACACACACACACACACACACACACACACACACACACACATAATAATAGAATAATTTACTTATGAAATTTTCTTTATACTAACACAAATTCCAAGTAAAAAATGATAGAAAACCGTTCATCATTTACTTTCTTATAATTCTCTAATCTCATGAATGTTTGTAACAAATTTATCCCCCTATTTATACCATTCCATTCAGATGTTTACTCATTAAAATTTTCCATATCTATCATTCTTTATAAAACAATGATCTCCCTTGCATGGTTATAGATATTTCTTTATTTTTTTTGTGAATCTAAGGGCCTCCATTATATCATAATATTACATTGATTTATACAATTTTCCAAAATCCTACCATCCTCACACATACCATATTTATTTGCCACTAGGTAATTACCAAGAAAGATAGCCAATTTCCTTGGGAGAAACTAAGTCACTGATTCCATGTGTGTGGGCTAGAGTGGGCTCTAAGGCCTCGCCATGGCCTAAATCTCCTACAATGTGCCTTTTCTATTCACCCCTCTCTAGAATTACACTTCTAGTACTACCTCATTGATGAGGCATTTCACTCCAAGCTATATCACAATATTTCCTGCAAACCAAAAAACTATTTCCATAACAATAAGCATCAATACACCTAGATAGAATACCCCAGGAACCTAATTATGTACCTCCTATACCTATACATGGGATGAGAGCTAAAATTCACAAGTTGAGATGTTAATCATGCCTTCTCTCTCTATGGAGGCACACCCAACCCTCCATCAAACCACCAAAAAATTGGCATCCTTCCAACACAAGGAGAATGCAGTGTAACTAGACCAACCTATGCATTCTAGTCCACCAACTAACAAAATTGGCCCCATCACCATAAAGTATACCCAATACTAAACCAAAACCTTATAAATAACCATAATGTCGATCAAGAAAATGAAATAGCTAATGTCTATGGTTAATTAAGAATAAGGACAAGACTCGTGAACTATGGTAGTTTCTAGTCCCCATAAAGACTAACATAGAGTTCATGACAACAATAAATAAATATTGAACTTACCTTAGTGATGTATAAATAATTTACATACCCCTTTATGTAGTAGTCACCCTAGCACATCTCATTGTTTCTCTAGTGTGTAGCAAGTGACCAAGAGCACTATTTTTTTTACCAGTTAGTGTTGTAAATCCACAAGGAAAATTCTTGTAAAAGTGCTAAAGGTGTGATTTTATTGGAAAAACTTGGAGTCATCCTAGACTTACCTTGTACCATGGAAACTTGAGCATTGTAAAACCTCCTTGAAGCCATTGCAGTATGTAATATTTCCCATATTAATACTTAGTTGATACCTAGTTCGAGCACGTAAACCCACAAGTGCCATGCTTGATCCAATGTCGCTACTACCGCCTCCATCATCATGTTGCAAGTAATAAAAATTCCTTTCATTAATTAGCATAAATTCACATGTGCTTGCATGCTTGCGGGCTACCATGCCACCCAACATTAATTATAATTAAGGTCGAATGGGTGGCATCCACCTCCCTGAGCCTCACTAATTCAAACGTTAATGATATTTTAATTTAGTACATTAAATACTTACGTGTAGCAATTAAGATTTCTTCTCAATGTTGTCAACATAATATTCTGTATTATATTTCTTGAAAAGATTATGATGGATAACTATGCACAAAATGAGTTGACTTCGGCTTCTAGCAAAGACAATTCTTAACTAATATAGCATTCAACCTTTCTACCTAGCATAGATAATGGTGCATGCATATGATACATAATTGTTAATAAAAATTCGAAAATCATATTCTTGGTTGCAACTTAGTGAATATTTGGAGACAAATACAATAATATTAAATTATGAATTAAATTAGATAAATATCTAATGAGAAGTGAAGATTTAACTCAAGTGAAATCTTACATGTTAGCCTGAATGGTTTCTCATGGCAATCACAATGGTGCAGACAAAATTGTTAATGGAAATTTGAAAACAATATTTTTTGCAACTGCTTAATGAAAATTTGGAAACAATAAGTAACTCAGGGCATGTCTATGAGTGGTAGGAAAATAATTACAAAAAACATTTCCTACTATCAGGTTGGGTTGGGAAGATATTACTCACTCCAGCAAATAGTAGAGTGTCATCTTCGCCTGCCTCACTCGAATTAAAATTAACACATACATTTGAAATTACATCAATGATTCAAGTAGTAGCCTTGTGGACTTGGGAAGATGCATTAGCCTATAGTATTTTGGTTTATCACACAATATTATCCATGGTTGACTCATACACTCAGATATTATGTTTTAGCTTTCAAGACATAAGCATCTAGATCTCTCCACAAATAACTTCAACAGTTCAGTGCCTGCCTTCAACCAACTACAAATGTTGCAAGTCTTAAATATTTTCTCCAATTTTTCCAATGCTACAATTCCTTCCTTTTTAGGAAATCTTTAGCATTTTTCACAATTTAACTTAACCTCTAATTTTCTTGCTGGATCCATGCCTTTTAAGCTAGGAAATATGAAAAAACTCTAACATCTATGGTTAACAGGTTGCAACCTCATCAGAGAAATTTATTGGATGTTTTTGCATCAGTTAATGACTCTATCTCCTACAATAACTTCTATCATTTAATAGTTTCTAACAAAATATGTAGGACAATATGTTTACTCCAAATTTAGAGAGGGACGTTATAGAAGATACCCTTACCAATTTTATGATAGTTAAGATATCAATATATGTCTCCATTACCTTCTCATATGATAAGAATATCACTGCTTCTATTATCCTTTTATTAGTTTATTCTCTTTTGAATGAGGTAATTTCTCTTTTGGGCTATTGTTATTGGTTGATATCTTCCATACTCTAATTCTCTTTTTAAGTAAGATAAAAATACTTTACACAAGTTAAAATTGTGACATATGTTGAAAAAGTGAATGATAAACAAATAATGTAAGAAAAATCTTCAACACAGCTACTTTAGTGAATCTGGCTAGTCTTTCTAGATATACTAAAACTACAATTGGAATTTAGCCATAGTATAATTCAGATTTCTAAATGGAAATAGGATGAAACTAATGATAATCATAATGGGTACCTTTTGCAAGACATTTGGTATTTCTAGATACACTAAAACTACAACTAGAACTTATCCATAGGATAATTCAGATTTCTACGCGGAAATAGGACAAAACTAATGATAATGATAATGGGCACCTTATGGAAGACACTTGTTTTGGTGTTTTCGTAGAATCCAATTGACATTGAAATACATGTAATTAAATTTAGAAAAACATATCTATACTTTGTTAATTTTAGTGCATCGAGGGATAAAGTGGAAAAGATCATATTGTTTTATAAAATCTGAGATACATACAATTAAGGTTTTGAAAGCATAAGCATAATAGGTGAAATGGGCTTGACACACCAACATTAAGGCCTCAAATGATCTACAAAATATAGGTCATTATCGTATCATCCAATTCGATAATTATGAGTAATCATCAATATCATTACGATAGATTGACTCCCGTAAAATGCTCTTGCAATTAATATCAGATACAAAATACTGAACTTTTTTTATATTCCCTTCTCATGGAATTTAATTTGAAGGAGCTACACTTGATTCACGGTTACCTTCACTATGTTAAGCCACTTTAAGTATATATAAGTTATATTTAATGTGCTAAGTATTAAATTTTATGCATGGTGTGACCTTTTAGGAGATACAATGTCTTTATCCTACTAGGGGGCATAGTTTCTGGAATTCATTGTGTTAAAGATCATAGTGTACTATGGTTTACCTAATTTCAGAGTTAGTATGTTAAGGACTATCAATTAATCAATCTCATTTTTTGTTAATAATAATAGTGGTCAGAGGCCGCATTGTGGAAGGGTTTGTAATTCTCTAAAAGCTTATATAAGTCATGGGACATCTTAGTTTTTTGGCATTCATAATGGCTTTTGGTTAAGGGAAACATATTGCATTAGATATTATAGTGGTCATAGTGATCAGAGGTTACATTAAAGAACGAAAACCATTAGTGGGAGCTAATGTATAGTGCAATAAATAGGAATATCTAACAATAAATTTATTATAATTAGTGAACTCAAAGATGCATATATTAAGATATGTATTTTAAAATAAAAATATTATTGGGAAACCTAGTGGATGCTTCCATATATTTTCTCTCATTATTGTAATCCCACAACTACTATATTGCAGCTAAACAAGCCCGCAAAGATTAAGTAACTCGAGTTTTCGAAAGGGCTGGGGTTTTGCAACTCTCATAAAAATATTCAACAAAATTAGGTTTGTCGAGAACTTTGAGATAAATAATTTATTTAAATAATGTATCATTCAATTTTTCTAATGTATAATGTATCATTGAATTTTTTCTAATCTAAAAATATTTAGAAAAAGATGTAAATTAATTATATTTTTACTATTAATTAAAAATACTATTAATCCATATGTCTTTTTTATTTATTAGAGGATAATATTATTAATCCTGAATTAGATACCCAGTATGAACATGGTATTTATGGCTCCATGGCTCCCGTGTGACAAGTAATGTGAGTAGTGGGCGCTTGGAGTTCATCCCACGTTCAAACACATTTATGTTCAGACACATTTATGCCAAGAAGTGTTCATCAAACGTTCAAACAAATATATGCCAAGTCGTGCGCGCCTAAATCTATGCCAAGTCATGGGCGCCTGTAGTCTGTTATTTCCGACAAAGAAAGCGGCATATTCCACTCCAACGATGTCACACCTGTAGTTTGTTATTTCTGACAAAGAAAGCCGCATATTCCACTCCAACGATGCCACGCCTGTAGTTTGTTATTCCTGACAAAGAAAGCCGCATAATGCAGTCCAACGATGCCACGCCTGTAGTTTGTTATTTCTGATAAAGAAAGCGGCATATTCCACTCCGACGATGTCACGCCTATAGTTTGTTATTTCCGACCATGAAAGCCGCATATTCCACTCCAACGATGCCCCGTGCGTTTGCTATAAGTCAAGTTTGTTATATTCCCTGAAAAAAGCATATTCCACACCGCCAATGCCCCGTGCGTTTGTTATATTCCCCGAAAAAAGCGTATCCAATGACCAATGCGTTTATATTAGGGAAACTATGAAAACTTGGATTCCATGAAACGTGGGAAGTACATATGTCCGGTAGGGTTGGGAATATACCACTTGAATGAAGTGAGGAAATCGATCCGGAGCATTTTAGTATGTGTGCTTGGATGTCTAGCTGATTTGGATGTCAGTTTGAGTCTGAGTGAGCGAGTAAATCTATGGTTTAAATATGTTTTGATCTATGGGTTAGTGATGGTTGTGTGTGAATAGAAGAAAAGAGGATTTACAATTTTTGAGTTTATGGAGATTAATAACTGTATACATGGATGGCATGCAATTTTATGTATATGGTATGATTTTAGGCTCTGCCATGGCATCAAGTTCAATTTATATATATCATTCCTCTCTATCAATTTGATTGCAAATGTTGCAGGTTTAACTACGTGCTCATGTCATCTTATGAGTTACGAGTATGTAAATGTGATACCTTTCATTCTTATTGACCGAGAATGAATTTTCCGTCGCAAGTAGATTTGATATTTTATGAATAGTGGTTTTTACATACATTTTTAATAATTGAACTGGTATATCATGTTTCCCATCAACTTGACCAGTTTAATGAGTTTTTTGTATAACATGTTCCCCATCAACTTGACGAGTTTAATCCGTTTTTAAGTGCTTATTGTATTTTTGTCTAATTAACTCTCTATCTGTATTCAATTAAATTTTTGTTATTTTAATCAATCCATCAATAGTCGTATATTTACATGTTGAATTAAAATTTGTTTCTATTTCAATCAACTTAACTTTACTTGTGGAGTTAATCTACTAGCAACACAATTGGAGTTAATAGACTAGCAACACAATTTTTTACATGAATTTAGCTCGCCTTCGTTTATCAAAATAAAAAACTTACCTTTATTTCTAATTTAACTCTCCTCTACAATGCAACTTAATTACAATTTTCACTTTACTTTTTATTAAATTTAGTTTTATAAATTTAATTTTATTACAAATATTTACAATGCAACTTAATTACAATTTTCACTTGACTTTTTATTAAATTTAGTTTTATAAATTTAATTTTATTACAAATATTTTCCTTTGCCGTATAGCGTCAATGTATACTCAAACTTAAATCTTGTAGTATGAGCATATAAATATACATAAATCTCATTTCACGTGATTCAATATGTGAGGACATGTAATCTCTCATCCATAGGAAGATGAAGCACCTGTAATGGCAATTCTCTACCCTAGGGGAATGACATATTTTCCCCATAATTCCTTCTTGTGATGGATAATATTTATGGATAATAGCTTTTTCAACTATGGAATGTTATACTTACCAAGTTCCGAATTTGGATATGATACAATGCTATAAAAATTCCAATAAAAAAGTTTCAATTACAAAAAACTTATTGAGTATACATCTTAA
The DNA here is from genome assembly GCA_000404065.3 of Pinus taeda. NCBI lineage: Eukaryota > Viridiplantae > Streptophyta > Pinopsida > Pinales > Pinaceae > Pinus > Pinus taeda. The sequence continues at coordinate 42,259 of APFE031646159.1, read as the reverse complement.
GTAAGCATATATAATTTTTTTTTATCTAAGAACAACAATTTTTATTTATTTTCTTCACATTATTTTTAAAATATAAATAATTTGTATTAATTTTAATTAATATACACAATTTTAAAATTACAATTCACTGAAATTAAACTCGTTCACTTTTCCCTCCAAAATTTAACTTATTTTTAAAACTCAAAATTTAAATTTAAAATTTATCCCTAATTTTAATTTTTCTTAAGGAAAAGTTTAATCTAGAATTCATTCATAGTTTTAAAATCTTTCTAAATTAATATAATAATTAATCCATATTTAAAAATCTAATATTAAAAACTCCTATAAACTTTTATCTTTATTTAAGAATTCAATTACACTTCAGAGCTCAAATTCTTTCTTTTTGCCTTGTTAGCTTTCTAAACACTCAAAGGAAACAGGGAATTGAAAAACAAATATTAAGAAGTTCCCATACTCAATTATAGTTGCGATCCCAGAGGACACTATTGTGAAGGAGTCGGAAGAGGAAGAGGCAATGCAGGAAGAGAGTAGGGCAAGGGGGGAGGAGTAGTAAGCACCGAGAAAGGGAGAGGAGTAGGTGGAGGAGGAAGATGAGGAGGCAAATAAGTACTAGCAGAAGGAGGGGGAATAGGTGGAAGTGGCAGAGGGGGAAGAGGTGGAGGAGGGAGAGGGAGAGGAGTGAGAGGATTGGGATGTGGAAGAGGTAAGGGAATAGAAGGAGGAGGGGGAGGATGGCGAGGTAGAAAGGGAGTAGGAGGAGGGGCCGAGGGAGGAAGGGAATGAGGTGGAGAGGGAGGAGTGGGAGGTAGCATGTACGGCAGAGAGGGACAACGAATATGGGGATGGGGATGAGCAGGAGGTGGGGAAGAGGAGGCAGGGGGCGAATGAGGGGTAGAGGCACGAGTAGGAGAGGGAGGGGGTGGTAGCACAAGACGAGGTGGAGGATGATGCGGAGGGGGATGAGGGTAGGGTAGAGAGAGGGAGGTAGAGGAGGAGGAGGATGGGAGGGGTTGGAGTTGGAGGTGAATGCGGCATAGTAGGATGAGCAGGAGAAGGAATGTGGGGAATAGAGGAGGAGGAGGTTTTCCAAAGGTGGTCAAGTGCATGAGGGGAGATAGGGGGAGGAATAATAGGAGGAGGAAGAGGTAGAAGGGGGGTTGGGGAGGCATGTTAGAGAGACTTGTAAGGCCACTTGGAGGAGAAAGAGGATAATGGGAGGAGATAAGGTGGTGGAGGTGAGGGGAGAAGTGGAAGGCCAAGGAAAAGGAAATGGACAAGGAGGAGGAGGAGAAGGAGGAGGTGGTGGTGGGTAGGATATGAAGGTGGTGTATGAGTGGGAGGGAGAGAAGGAAGAGGCTTAGGGGTAGAGGGTAGAGTGCGGAGGAGGTGTTGGGGTGAGGGAAACCAAAATTGGGAGAAGGAGGGTAGGATGGTGGTGGTACAACAGGAGAGTGAGAGGGGAAGTGAGGAGGAGAAGGGGTTGTTTTAGGAGGAGAAAGGGAAGGAGAGAGGGGGAGGAGGAGAAGGAGGTAGAGGTGGAAGAGGAGGAACAAGAAAAATAATAGGAGGAGGTAGTGGTTGTTAGGTGGAGGAAGTGGAGGAGAGGGAAAAGGGGTAGGTGGAGGAGGTAAAGTGGGGGAGAGGAGGTGGAGGAGCCCTAGGCAAAGGGGGAGGAGGCAGAAGTGAAAGTAGAGGGTCGTATAGAGGGTAGAGGAGGGGGAGCGAGAGGAGAGGGAAAAAAGGGTGATGAGGGGGAGGAGGAGGATGGGGGGGAGGCAGAGGAAGAAGAAGAGCGGGGGGAGGATAGGAGGGGGAAGAGGGGAAAGAGGCAGAGGTGGGGGGAATAGGAGGAGGAGGAGGGGGAGTCGACGGGGGAGGAGTTGGAAGGGGAAGATGGTGAAGCTAAGGAGGGGGAGGAGTGTGGGAGGGATTGGAAGGAGCAGGTGGAGGAGATGGGGGAGAGGTGAAAGTAGAGTTGAGGGAGGCGGAGAGAAGGCAAAGGGGGAGGAAGAGGAGCCAAAGGAGGCCTAGGTGGAGGTAGGCGAAGTGAGGAAGTGGTGGGGTAGGAGGAGGAGTGCGGGGGCTGAGGAAGAGGATGAGGATGAGGTGGGAGGGGATGGAGTTGTAGGCATAAGAGTAGTTGGGGGAGGAGGAAGAGGTAGAAGTGGCACAGGTGTAAGAGGGATAGGAGGGGTGAGTGGGAAGAGGAGGAGGGGGAGGTAGAAGGAGAGGAGGGTGAAGAGGTGGAGCCGAAGGAAGGGGAGGAGAAATATGCGGTGGGGGAGGAGGTGTAGAGGGGTGAGGGGTAGGGGTAGTGGGAGGAAGAGGAGGAGCAGTAGGTAGTGGGGGAGGGATAGGGAGAAGGCGGTGGGAGAGGCAGCGGAGGCAGGTAGGGGAGGTGGCAATGGAGGAAGAGGCGGGGGGAGTAGGAGGGGGAGGGAGATGAGGGGGGAAGGGGGAATAGGTGGAAGAGACAGAGGGTGAAGAGGTGGAGGAGGGTGGAGCAAGGGGGAGGGGAAGTTGGAGGAGTCAAGGGAGGAAGAGAATAAGGGGCGGGATGGGGAATTTGAGGAGGAAGTGAAGGAGGAGGAGCGCAAGGCAAAAGGGGAGTAAGGGGAAGAAAAAGAGGGGAGGAGGAGGAGGAAGGGAATGAGGTGGAGGTGGGAGGAGTGGGACAAAGCGGGGGAGATAGAGGTAGGGGATGGGGGGAGAAGGAAGAGGTGGAGGGGAGTGAGGAAGAGAGGTAAGGGGATGAGAAGGAGGTGGAGGAGGTAGGGGAGGAGGTGGAGAGTGGCGATGAGGAGGATTTGGGGAGGAGGTGGTGGTGGTAGATGAAGGGGAGTGGTAAGAGTAAGGGGTGGTGGTGTGGGAGGAGGTGTAGGATGATGAAGAGGGGCGGAGGGGAAGGGTGAGGAGGGAGATGGGGATGAGGGTGTGGATAGGGAGACAAAGTATGAATAGGAATAGGGGAGGAGGAGGAGGAGGAGGGGGAAGACTAATGGGGGAGGAGGATGAGGAGGACGAGGGGGAAGACAAATGGGGGAGGAGGATGAGGAGGAGGAGGGGACAGAGGAATGGGGTAGAGGAGGATGAGCAGGAGGAGAGGTTGGTGGAGAGGAGGAGGGGGAGGTAGGGGGGGAGTTTGGTGAGGCACACAAGAGATACTTGTAAGGCCATGGGGAATAATAAGAGGATGAAGGGGTGGGAAGTAAGGTCGAGGAGGTGAGAGGAGAATTAGAATGGTGAGGAGAAGGAGATGGAGGAGCAAGAGGTGAAGGAGGTGGTGGTGGGTAGGATACAAATGTGGTGAATGAGTGGGAGGAAGAGAAGGAAGAGGCATAGGGTTAGAGGGCAAAGTTGGGAGGAGGTGGATGGGTCAGGGAAACCAAGAGTGGTAGTAGGAGTGGAAGATGGTCGTAGAACAATAGGAAAGCGAGGGGGGAATTAAGGAGGAGAACGAGGTGTATTATGAGGAGAAGCAAAAGGAGAGAGGGAGACGAGGAGAATCAGGTAGAGGTGGAGGAGGAGGAAAAGGAGAAACAATAGGAGGAGGCTTCAGGGTAGAGGAACATGGAATAGAGTGCGAGAAAAGGAGGAGGAGGGGAAAGATGAGTTTGAATGGGGAAGTATATAGTGGTGGGTAGGATAGAAGGTGGTGAGTGAGTAGGAGGAAGAGAATGAAGAGTCATAGGGGAAGAGGGCACATTGAGGAGGAGGTGGAAGGGTGAGGGTAAGCATTAGTGGGAGAATGAAGGGAAGGTGGTGGTGGCACATGAGTGGAGTGAGGGTGCGAAGCAAGGAGAAAAAAGAGGTGTATTAGTAGGAGAAGGGTAAGGAAAGATGAAGAGGAGGAAAAAATGAGAGAGGTGGAGGAGGAGGAACAAGAGAAATAATAGGTGGTTGTTCGAGGGGACAGGAGGGAGTGGTGTTATAGGCTAAGGAGGAGGAGGAGAAAGAGGAGGCAGTGTAAGTGTTGGAGACAAGAGGAGCAAGAGGAGGAGTGGGGAGAAATGATGATGCAGAGAAGAAAGGAGAGGTTGAGGGTGGGACAAGTGGTAATGGGAGAAGAGGGAAGATGGAGGAGGAGGAGGAAGGTGAGTGTAAATTAGGATGCAGAGAGGAAAGAAGAGGTCAAGGGGGTGGGGGCAAGGTGTGGGAGAGAGTAGGAGGAGGATGTGTTGGTTTCTTGATTTGATTTAGGGTTTTGTCCATGGCAACCTATTATGAAACCAACTCACAAAAATATAGAAAAGAAATATAAACGCCTTAGAATTCATCTTTTTTGACGGGGTAACCTCCTTTACATTACACAAATGAATAATTCTTGGACGATACAAATGACTAGACCTCCTTTATATATATAGGATTCTAAGGGGTCATAATATAATAAGAGCTGACATAACAATAATAATGTAAGGGCACAATAATAACAATAGTGGGCTTCTATGGGGCACAATAATAACAATGTGGAGACTACATGGGCACTACAATATAATAAGGGGTTTACTCGAACAAAGCCCTTCTTACCATAAAAATTGATTTGGCTCTAAATATAAATATTCAATACGTACGTTTTGTAACAATTTCACCTCATGTAGATCAAAATATTTGTCCATCTGTAGTAGCCATGTTCTAGGATCCCTGCCATCAAACTTCCTCATATCAATTTTTGGAACATGGTGGGTGTTCAATGTAACATTAAAGTCTATGGAATCATGATTAACATTTCTTTTGTTCTCATCATGAGTTTCCTTTACTACACTTTCACCATTAGTAACCATTTCTTGTAGCAACTTATTCAAATATATCTTCAATTCTTCCATCTTACAAACCATGCCATTCATGTTATCGTCCATGCCATTCATTTTAGCTTCCATGAAATTCATCTTATCTTGCATGCCATCCATATTAACTTACATGTCATTCATATTAGCTTCCATGCCATTCATCTTGGCTTCAATTACCTTTTGTGAGAGTGAAATTTGTTGTACATGGTTTTTTAATTTTGATATATCATGCATTTTTTTTCTCTTCTTCATGAGTCATTTTAGAGCTTTCAGGTTTCTTACTTGGTGTTTCCATTTTCTTTCTTTAGGGCATCAACTAATGCTAATAATTCCTCACTATTCCTTCTGAATTCCTTCAAACTAATTTTTCAAACCAATCTTATGCAAAATTTAAAAAAAACTACACACCTTTTTTTCACTTTGTAAGAGCTCGATATTGAATCTATTTTATATCTATAACTGCATATCTCAAATATTTTAAATTGTGTCCTAAAGTAGCCCTTTGAGTCCTCTTTCTCACCCCGCAAGTCTGATCAAGATTGGATTCTCCAAGGAAGAGTTATGCCAAATCTCCCTTGGTGGCCTAATTATAGACTATTTCAGTAGAGAAAACTTGTACGAAATGCAATGTGCCACTATTTTGACCTTCGTACCTAAAACTGATATATAGAAAACTACATGCCATACTCTTTCTAAAATTTCTTATGAAATTTCAATCTGAGCTTAGAACAAAAGTTATGACAATTTTCCCTAGGTTGCCTGTTTGGAATGTAATTTGGGAGTCTGCAAAAACCCTAACTTCCTCAGATCATATATCCGAAAATATAGCGAGACAAACTTTGAAATTCAGACCCAAATTTCAGAATAATTTTAGCTTAAATGGCATTTTCTTTTTAGCTTCTGAAACACCACAGAAAAAGAGTTATAGTGAAAATTCCATAATGACCTGTTTGGAGTAGCGAAACCCTAGAATCCAAAGCTCTGATATGAAATATTATGAAATCAACTCACAAAAAGATAGAAAAGAAAGATAAAGGCCTTAGGATTCAGCCTCTTTGAGGGGGAAACCTCCTTTACATTACACAAATGAATAATTCTTGGATGATACAAATGACTAAACCTCCTTTCTATATATAGGAGTCTAAGGGGTCATAATGTAATCAGAGCTGACATAACAATAATAATGTAAAGGCACAATAATAACAATAGTGGGCTTTTATGGGGCACAATAATAAAAATATGGGGACAACATTGACACAAAAATATAATAAGGGGGTTGTAATATATTAATGATAATTTTACATTCATTATAATACAATAATAGGAGTAGTTAATTTAGTGTATATACATGTTTTAATAACTTTTAGTGATTTTATTATAGTGTCAATAGTATGGTTTATGTTTCTAGATAGGCTTGTAACTAATATATTATTCCAATTAAAACCCTAAATTTACTACTTTGAATAAGAATAAAATGAAATATAGGGATGTAGATGTAACTGATAATATAATCAAAGTATCACCAATTATTTGTAGAGAATAAAGATTAGAAATAGGATATGCAATGATTAGTCCTAAAAGTATGTGACATGGATATATAACAAAGACATAAACCACTTATAAATATTCCTTAGATGTAAGGGTATTTCCTTGTTGAGTATATATTCAAAATAATGATTTTATTTCAAATAAAATATATATTAAATTGAGCATACCTAATTGTTAAAATACATTGTGTGGCAAACCAAAAATTATTGGATCATTTCTAGATTTTTCAAAATAATAATATGTAAAAGGTAAATAAATAATGATGATATATCAGCACGTACTATCACGAAAGGGGAAATAGCCATTTAGGTCGAATGAGAAAGGACATGAAAAGTAGTGTGCTTCTAGATTGATGTTATCACCAAGGTTTCACCCTTATCATAACATCATTTGCTATCAAAAAATGCATTTCCGAGAATATTTGATTGAGAATTTTCCAAACACATTCTCTTATATCTATTTTTCTTAGATTTGTTTAGTGATGTATACCATTTTAGATCCGCATATGAAAATGAACACCATATTATGGGACTTAAGGGTTATGTTGGTAAATACTTCATGAAGTGTGCTTAGGTCACCATGAATGTAACAAGCATAGATTTGATCATTGGCACTATAAATAGTGAAATAATGTAATAAAAAATACAAATCATCCATCGAACAATTTCTTGTTAGTTCATTACGATGTGTAATGATGTAATTAAAAAATGATTAGGGGACTATGTAAATACATCAACTTTGAAAATTGGATAATAAAATATTGTAATGTATGAACCTTAAAACCCTAAGGCAAAAGTATTTGAAGCAAGAAATATTTAGCACAAGACATAAAGGTGAGTCCTTTATATCATGTTTCAACTAGATATTCAAACAATTGAAATAGGAAAAATTTATAGATATATATACACTTTTTATGAGTACATGGTGAAGCCTAGTGCCAAAACTAGCCAAGAGAATACTAGAAGTTTTCAAATGTGGTTAGAATCCTTTTAAACATAAGATAGAAACAATATCATGGGATATTGAATAGAAAAATTAAACAGGTCATATGACTTAATATGTGGCCCATTTAACTTGATTTAGCATTGATGAAAATACGAAAAAATGTTGTAATTGTTAGCATAAAGTAATTGTATAGGCATTAAAATATATATATTAAATATGTATGTCCAAAAATTACCAACACATCAAAAATGTGAAATAGAATAAGTGACATAGAGTGCATGATATTAAATTATAGCTCATGGCTTGATCAAAGATAAGGTTTTATAGTATCATGTAAGTTGAAACCATGCTATTAAAATTGATGGTATGATATCCAAATAATAGAAGATGTAATTAATGAAGAGTCAATGGATTCAAACAACCAAGATCAATGCATATTTATAAGAAGTTGGGTTTTTACTTTTCCAGGCCATATATATCGATAGAATTCGAAACATGATTAAGGAATTGTGTCAGTACTTTGTGATTGCAAAGCAAGTAATGAAATTGTTCAATATATGAATATGAAAATCCTTATATAAAATTTTATGAAGCAAAAATATTTATAAAATAGAGATAGAGGTTCTTGAACCCTTCTGCATCATCACATTATAAAGAAAAAATAGGTTGAAATGCTCAATATTCGAAAGAAAGGGGAAAATGAAATATAGAGGTATGCATTTTATGCATACCTAATGAAACATATTTCAATATTAATAGAAAAAATTGTTTTACGTGAATAAACTTCTTTTAAATGTTTGCTATGATGGATATGATACCATTATTAATGAGATATATAGAATAACAAGGATGAACCAATAATGACCATAAATTCCTCACCTTAAGTGAAAGAAGAGTTTAACAGAGAAGACAAGTTTGCAAGTCACAAAGATAGTTCAACTCGTAACTTAGATGAGGTGCGTATTTATTAAATGAGCTAAATCAAGTATCCATGTCCAATATTTCATAACTCATCAATAATCTAAAATAGACTGAAATAGATTAATGTATTATTCATGACTTGACCAAAGATAATTTTTCATAGGATCATATAAGATTAAGCCATGCTATAAAAACAAATCACCCTCTTCCCCCTCTTACGCTACCTCCCCGACCCCTCTGCCTCCCCATCCTTGCCCTCCTCTCACTGCTCCCCCTCCTCTTCCCCCTCTTACCCCTTCGTATCTTACCCTTGTACCCCATCCTCCTCATGCACCATCTTGCCCCTCCTCGCCCTCCTCATCTGCCACCTCCTCCTCCTCCTCCTCCCCCTCCACTATTGATGCCGACCCCCTACCCCTCTACTCTTCATCCTCTGGTGCCCATATCCTCCCTCAAATTCTCCTCCGCCTTTGGCGCTTCCCCTTCTATTTCTTCCTCCTCTTGCTCCTCCACCATCCACCCTTCCCTCTTCCACCTCGTCCCGCCCTTCCCCCTTCCTGCCCATCCTCCACCACCTCCTCCTCCCCCTCCTCTTCTTCCACCACTCTCCCCCTCCTCCAACTCCGCTCCCCCCCACCACCTCTGCCTTCACCTGCCCCGCGTCCACCTACCCCTCCTCATTCACCTCTTCCCACTCTGTCGCTTCCTCCCCTTAGTCGTCCTCCAACCACCTCGCTACACCAATTCCCACCTTCTACCCCTCCTCGCCACCTTCCCTTGCCTCCTCCCCCTTCATGTCCCCGTCCCCCTTCGCCCCCTTCTCTGGTGCCTAATGCCTCATCCATCCCCCCACCTCTGCCTCTCGACCCCACTCTGCCTCCTCCTCCACCTCTTGTCCCTCCAGCTCTTCTACCTCTTAGCCCTCCTCCCTCTCCTACTTCACCTCCCCTGCCTCCTTCGCTGCCTCTTCGTACCTCTTCCAACTCCTCCCTCTCCTCTCTTCCATCCAAATTTGCCTCGCCCTCCCCCTCCTCATCCTCCAGCTATTCCCGCTCTGCCCCTTCCGTCTCTACACCTTGTTCTCTTGCAGCTATTCCCCCTCCACCCCTTCTGTATCTACCAATCCTTCTCCTCCCCAATCCTCCACCTCGCCCATCTGCCCCCTCCTCCACTTCATCCTCCACCTCCTCTCTCCGTCACCTCTCCTTCTACTACTCCACCACCCCCACTTCCTCCTCTTCTTCATCCTCCTCCCCATCCTCTCCCTCCAGTTTTCCTCTTTCAGTGCCTCCTCTGCATCCTCCCCCTCCACTCTACCTCTTCTGCACCCCCCCACACCTTGCCTCCTCCTTCTCCCCTTCCCCCACCTCCTCTCCCCTCACCTAGTCCTCTCTGCTCCTCCCTCACACTCTACCTCCCCATCCTCCACCACCTCCTCCTCCCACTCTTCCTCCTCCCTTGCCTTTTCCCCCTACTCCTCTTCGTCGTTCCTTCTACTCCTCCCCCATCGCCCTCTCTCCCCCACCTCCTCCCTGTCTCCTACCTCACTATTCTCACTCGCCACCTGCTCCTCCTCTTCCGCCACTTCCTCGTTGTCCTCCTCCTCATCCTCCTCTCACTTCTCCCAACCCCCTCTGTGACCTTCCCATACGACTCGCCCCCCCTCCCAACCACCTGCCCATCCTCCCCCACCTTCTCTTTCTCCTCTGCCTCTTCGTCCCTCCTCAAAATTCTCCGTGTTGATTCCACCCTTTACCCAACCCCCTCCACCTCCTCTGGCTCTACCTACTCCTCCTCCCCCTCTTCCCCCTCTTTCCACCACCTTGGAACCCCCACCTCCTCTAGCACCTCTTCCCCCTCTTCCCACCATCCCGAAACCCACGCTCCTCCCCCTCCTCACCGCTTCGCCCGGCCACCTAATCCTCCTCCACCTCGTAAACCCCTCTTCCTCTGCCTCCTCCCCACACTGCCACCGTTGCCACCTCCTCCCCCCCAGCTCCTCCATATCCTCCTCTTCCCCTACCACTCCACAGCCTCCTCCCCTTGCCTCCACTGCTCTCCTCTCCTCCTCCTCCTCCTCCTTCCCCCTACCTCCTCGCACATGCCTCCTCTTCCTTCACAATCTTCCCCTCCTCTACCTTATGGCCCCTCGCCACATCCCCCACCCTATGCCTCCTACCCCCCTCGTTCTCCTCTACCCCACATCCTCTTCCTTCATGCTGCCTCTGCCTCCTCGTCCTCGCCCTCACGATTACTACACTCACCGCCTCCTCTTCCTCCTCCTCACCCACCCTTCCCCCAACTGCCTCTATTGTGTTTCGAAATTGTAACCATTTAGCTTTTGTTTTGCGGAGTAACTATGATTGGGTGTGAGGGAAGATGGATATTGATAAGAAATTTCTCAAAATTTCAAATGTATGAACAAAAGTACACAAAAATAAATGTTATCCATAGTTGCAGAAAAATAATTATAAACAATACTTCCAAAGAAGTTATCAGCATTTCAAATGTGCGAGTAAAATGATCTATAAATGCTATGCATAGTTGCAGAAAAAAATTTATAAACAAAACATAAAACAAGGATCGAAGGACAAGCTTTTCTTAAGAATGTTAAAATAATTCAAATTGACAGAAATGACTTGCTTGCCTCTGCAAATGTGATCATCCTGAGCGTGGGAAAGATTGCACCTACAACAAAATGTACACCATAATCTACCCGAAATTTGTAAGCCCTGAGTGTTGTGTTTCTTGAATTCCAACGCACATCAATAATATAATAATCAATATAGATTGGATTTAAACACTCCATCAACAAAATTAGCAATATTTCTAGAATTTCAACAATATGAGAAAATATTATGTCAAGATTATGTCCTCACATTAAGACCATCAATTATTTATTGAATTTTTATTGTTTCATTTTATATTCATATTGTTTTTCTATCTTATAAAATAATTAGTTAAAAGTTTAGAAAGCTTTTGCATAAACTTCCATTCAAAATTTTAAATGGTAGTGAAGAAAATTGTCATAACTAGAAGTTACGAGTTATTCACTTGGGTAAATCCAGAGATTATTACTTTAAAAATCGAACGACATGGAAATCGGGAATGATCATCTCTACTCTATTCTTTCTCGCTCTCGAGCATAATAATCCTCTCTACTCTGATCTTAGGCAAATTAAGTAAACATTAAACAAGATTAATCGAGAGATTAATACGTTAAAGATTAATTCTTTCTCAACTCTAAGGCATAGAAATCCTCTCTACTATGATCTTAAGCAAATTAAGTAAATAGTAAAGAACATTAATCCAGAGATTATTACTTTAAAGATTGAACGCCATGGAATTCAGGAGTGATACTCTATGATTTGTTGTTCTCGCTCTCAGGTGTAGTAATACTCTCTATAAGAGATCTTAAGCAAATTAAGAAAACATTAAACAAAATTCATCCATAGATTATTATTTAAAGATCGAACGACACGGAGTTGAGGAATAATCCTCTCTGCTTTGTTCTTTCTTGCTCCCAGGCCTAGTAATCCTCTCTACACTGATCTTAAGAAAATTAAGAAAACATTAAACAATATTAATGCAGAGATTATTACTTTAAAGATAGAACAATATGGGATTCAGGAATGATCCTCTCTGCTCTATTCCTTCTCGCCCTAAGGTGCAGTAATCCATTCTATTCTTATCTTAAGCAAAATAAGTAAACATTAAACAACATTAATCAAGAGATTATTACTTTAAAAATCGAATGACATGGAATTCAAGAACGATACTCTCTGCTCTGTTATTTCGAGCTACTACGACATCAAGCAAATTAAGCAAACATTAAACAACATTAATCCAAAAATTGTTACTTTAAAGATCGACATGGAATTCATGAATGGTCGACTCTGCTCTATTCTTTCTCACTTCTTCTCTGTTCTTTCTCTCTCTCAGGCTTAGTAATCCTCTCTACTCTGATCTTAATCAAATTAAGGAAACATTAATCACCATTAATCTGGAGATTACTCCACGAGGAAGTAAATATAGAGAAGTATTAAATCCAGAGATTACTCCAAGAAGAAGTAAATATAGAGAAGCAGTAATTTGTTGTAAGGTACCTTAATCCTTTCACTTCATAGTGGTATTCGCTCACCCTTTAGCTCAGTCCTTTGCACTCTTTCTGTCAACACGGTGATAGGAAAAGAAAACAAACAAAGAAATATTAATTGACAAAATCTAAAATGAAAACCACAAATTGGTTATTGAAGACTCCAAATCAAAATAACTACCACATCTCTCTCACCTGATCTATTGATTCAAAATAGGAAGGGAGGTTTTGTTTAACCACTTCCCTTTAAAATCAAACTACGTGGAATTGAGGAAGAATCCTCTCTGCTCTGCTCTTTCTCGCTCTGACGTTAAATTTGAAAATAAAACAAAAATGACATACACAATTCAAGCACAGAGGTGAAGCCACACACCAACAACTAAAAGCAGAGACAAAAGCAACAACAACTAAAAGCAGAGACAAAAGCAACCATAGCACACCAGACAACTGCCTCAGAGGGGAAGGGAGAAAACCGCAATACATGTTAAGGTAATTGGAGCATAATAATATATAGAGTGAGCCATCCGTCTTTCGCGCTCCTATTCTCCATGTCAATCTTGAAATCTTAAATGGTTGATAACGGTCAAATTTTTTTCAATGTCTTGAAAGGCAAGAACTCCAAGAAAAGCACGACGAACAACTAAAGAATTGATTTAAATTTATGAGTTTAAAATGGTAAGAAGAGTTCAGGTTACTATTTGAGAGGATGCGAACACCACATCTCCCCATCTATTTGTTTTTTTTGTTCTAATTTTAGATTTTTTTTATGAAGTATATTATTTAGTATGGATAATTTTTATTAAAATTTTAGATTTTATAATATATATGCGAATGATAGTGGATATATACGATTTAAAAAGTTAAACTATTTATTTATGTTTATTTTATAGAATTGAGGCTTTTGTCATCCATGTCAAATTTATGAGAGATTCTTCAGCGTAAATCACATAAAATTTCATTTGCCGACGCGTTTCAAACCAACTAGTGTGGTTCATCGTCAGGACAAGTTGAAGAAGCAAGTCCAGTTTGGCATGCTAAATAGTCTGAGAAGAGTCTCCAATGGCTAAATTTGATTAACAACTAATTTTTTACTTTGCGACCAAGGTCAAAAGTTTATTTATTAATATAATATTTATTTTATAATGGAAATTAGTTAAATCAAGTCGAGAATATAAATAAAAAAATAATTTTAGTTGGTTAGTTTAAAAAGGTAATTAAATTATTTATTCATTATTATTAATATCATAAATATATGTATGTTTTAATATTAAGCTATTAGGATAAAAAAATAAACACTAAAAATAAAAAATTGAACCAACCTAAACCAAAAAATAAAAATAATAAATTGAAATAAATGAATAAATAAATAAATAAAATTAAAAATAAAATAAAAATAATATATATATATATATATATATATATATATAGAATAAAATAAGTAATAATAAAAATATAAAAATAAATAAATAAACAAAACAAAATAAATCAAAAAAAATAAATAAACAATAATAAAATAAATATATTAAATATATATATATTATATATATATATATATATATTATATAAATGAAAAAAAAATATTCCTTTTAACAGGAGGAGAGGGCAGGACCCATCAACTGCTTATCTTCCATCCGTCTTCTCTATTGAGATTGTTCGGTCTCTTCTCAATCTCAAGGGCTTCCCTAAATTTTCGGTGATGGAAATGCGAAACCCTAGCAATAACATTCGCATCCTCTATGAAAGCATGATGCTTGGTACTCTTAGCACGCTCAGCTAAAGTGGAAGACTTGGTTCTCCTATGCTTAAGGTCAGCTGCATGCTCACTAATCCTTTGATTAATGGAGCGACGAATCTCTCCAATATAGGGGGTCCCACAGGAACCAGAAATCATATAAACCCCTTTCATTTCCTTAGAGTCGATAGGATCCTTTACCGACCTGAGGGATTTACGAATGGTGTTGAGGGATCTAACGGTCGAGGGGACATTATGCCCCTTAAGAATCTTGGCAATCTTATCAGTGGTCCCCTGGACATACGGAAGATGGACACCTGGGACCCGCTCTTTCAAATCTCTTTTAGCTGATGAATTCTGGCAGCTTTGAGGAAGGCTTTATGACCTAGGAACTTGCTATAACCATTCTCAACGAAAACATTAAGGAGGTGGGATTTCTCTTTCTCAAAGCTTTGTTCATTAGAGATTCTAAGGGCCCGTGTAGCTAGGGTGTTGAGAACACCCAACTTCTGAGCCGGGAAATGGTGGGAACTAGCATGAAGATACTGCTCCATATGTGTTTTCTTTCGAAACACTTGGTGGGAGAGGGAGCCATCACTATTCTTAGAAACAAGAATATCAAGGAACGGGAGTCACCCATTGTCTTCTTGTTCTTTAGTGAACTTAATGGTAGACGACTGACAGTTGAGATGATCGAAGAAGCGATCCAAGTCCTCTTGGCCATGAGACTAGATGACATTAGTGTCATCCACAAATCTCTTCCAAAGTGTCGGTAGGAGGCACACCGAGCTTAGGGCCTTGGATTCAAAATCCACCATAAAAAGATCAGCTACAAGAAGGGAAATAGGGAACCCATGGCCACACCACAGGTTTGTTCAAAGAAGTCTCCTTCAAAACTAAAGAAGGTGGAGGTGAGGCAGAGCTCCGCTAATTGAGCCATCTCAGGATCAATGAGGCGGTTGATCACCTCCATGGCTTATATATATTATTTTTATTTATTTATTTTTTAAATTTATTTATTTAGTTTTTTTTATTCTTTTTTTGGTTAGGTTGGTCCAATTTTTTTATTTTTATTTTGTTTTTATTTTATTTTTTGATCCCAATAGCCTAATATTAAAACATACATATATTTATGATATTAATAATAATTAATAACTAATTTAATTACCTTTTTAAACTAACCAACTAAAATTATTTTATTTATTTATATTCTCCACCTAATTTAACTAATTTCCATTATAAAATAATAAATAATAATAAGAATAATAAAAATAATATTATATTAATAAATAAATTTTTGACCTTGGTCCCAAAGTCAAAAATTAGTTGTTAATCAAATTTAACTATTGGAGACTCTGCTCAGACTATTTAACATGTCACACTGGATCTGTTTCCTCAGCTTGTCCTGACGATGAACACACTAGTTGGTTCGAAACGCATCAGAAAATGAAATTTTATGTGATTTACGTTGAAGAATATCTCATAAATTTGACATGGATCACAGAAGCCTCAATTCTACAATTGAATCCCTGCACAGAAGAGCCATCGCAACAAAGGTTCATCAATTTGAACGAGCACGCTTGCAGGTTTCTAAGTTGAAGACAGATCTGGCGTTTCTTAAGAGATGTAGGGACTCCTCCGTCATCCCTGTTTTCGCTCATATCAATCATCACATTCACACTCCTCAGAACCATCAGGTTTTCCTGAGGGCTAGTTTGGCTTTATTAAGGGCTGAAATTATCAAGGTCAGAATATCCCTGAATCGAATCTCTCTTAATCTCTTGGGTCTACATCTAACTCTTGCAAGCTTAATCCCTGTCCCCCTTTGGGCCAGAATAGATGCGTTTTCAGCCTTAAAATCTCTCAGGTTAGAAGAGATTGAGAAGGTGAAGCATGCCTCTAAGTTCCAAAGGTTAGCACTGAACTCTTTAAACGTTGTTTCACACAATCGTGTCTCTGCGTGTCAGAAATCTGCATTGAAGGAGTGGATGTCCGGTGGATCCTCTGGTTTGATCCCTCACTTCAATAACTCTGCAATCTTTAATGTTGAATCCGATCCACTCTCCTCATCAGATATCGTATGCTCCAGCGTGATAGAGAGTGGCCAGCAGTCCAACCTATTCACTGATAGAGATCTAGCAGATCTGCTCTCCTCTTTTGAGCTTGGATGCTCTAGTTCCTACGTTAATAGAAGGGGCCGATGGTCTGATCTGTACACAGATAGGGATTTGTTCCCTTCCATTCCGCTCCATAATATTCGTCCTCCTCTGATTTCTGATGGTCAACTACATGATCTGAGGGTTCCGGTAGACGGTGTGGAGGGAAGTGCTGGTTGCTTCCTAGATCCAGGGCGTAATTGGCAGGATTTGGCTTCCACTTCTGATGGCCGAGGACGGGGTTTCGTGTAGTAGTATTGCTTCTCGCGATGTGGTGATTTGATGTGCGTTGAGCGATGTTGTAATGCGCGGTGTGGTGTCTTGGCTCTGTTGGTCAATGAAGCCTGCCCAGGTGATAACGTTGCCCTCGTGTGTTTTGATAACATCCAGCATATTTATAGTAACCGTTATGAAAATAATAATATGAAGGACTTTTATTATAATGGTAACAACGTTGGGTATATGGGCTATAACGACCATAATTATGATATTAATTATAATAACCATTTTAATAATTATAATATTGATTATAAGGATTTTAACAATAATAATATTAATAATAATAATATAATAATAATAATTAATAATTAATATAATAATAATTATTAATAATAATAATTATTATTAATAGTTATAATATTAATAAATAAAGGATATTGATAATAATAATATTATTAATAAAGATATTGATAAATATTAAATTAATAATAAATAATTAATATAATAATAATAATAATATTAATAATAATTTTAATACTTTTAATTTCAATATTAACTATGATATTAATAATTTTATGAATAATAACTACAGTTATAATATTGATATTAATAACGATAATAATAATAATATCAATAATATTAATTATAATTACAATAATAATAAGAGATAATAATATCAATATCAATAGTAATAATAATAATGAGTTGGATGGCGATTCTGATGGTAGTTTTAAGGTTAGGATGAATTGCAATAATAAGGTTGTTAATTTGTCTGATTTTTCTTTTTCCCCTTCTATGTTTAGTGTTTTAAGTAAAGGGCTAAATTTTGCCTTGGCCCCTAAGAAGATCCCTGTGGAGGATATTATTTGTGACATTGAGTTCAGTATTAAACGCTTACCTGATAATATTAAAAATACTATCAGGCAAGATTGTGCAGTAATCTTGAGAAAGGTAAATCCCCCTAAGAGCAACCTCAGTAAGGAAGAATTGGTTGCCCTTAGATCCTTAAACCAGAACAATGATATCGTTTTTCTGAAATCCGACAAGGGTTGGGCGACTGTCATTCTCAGCAAAGCTGATTACCGCAACAAGATGTTGGATCATCTTCATAACAGTGGGAGCTATAAGAAGCTTTCAAAAAACTCTTTGAAGAAGATTTCTAGGAATGTGGTGATTGCCATTAAATCCTGTAAATCTGTGTGTGACCTGCACCATAAGCTCATTGAGAGCAATCCCTTAACTCCTAGGATCTATGGAATTCCGAAGATCCACAAGAAGGAGCTCCCCTTAGGCCCATTGTCAACACCATTGGTGGCCCTACCTATCTTCTTGCTAAGTTCCTTGCCCTCAAACTTAAGCCCTTAGTTGGTCGTAGAGAGTCCTTCGTCAAAGACTCTACCTCCTTTATTAATGAGCTCAAGGGCACTAAGCTTGACCCCGAGGACATCCTTGTTAGTTTTGATGTTGTGTCCCTTTACACTTGCATCCCGATTATTGAAGCCATGGAGGTGATCAACCGCCTCACTGATCCTGAGATGGCTCAATTAGTGGAGCTCTACCTCACCTCCACCTTCTTTAGTTTTGGAGGAGAGTTCTTTGAACAAACCTGTGGTATGGCCATGAGTTCCCCCCTTTCCCCTGTCGTAGCTAATATTTTTATGGAGGATTTTGAATCCAAGGCCCTAAGCTCGGCGCACCTCCTACCGAAGCTTTGGAAGAGATTTGTAGATGACACTAATGTCATCTGGTCTCATGGCCAAGAGGAATTGGATCGCTTCTTCAATCATCTCAACTGTCAGTCATCTGCCATTAACTTCACTAAAGAACAAGAAGTCAATGGGTGCCTCCCGTTCCTTGATATTCTTATTTCTAAGAATAGTGATGGTTCCCTCTCCCACCAAGTGTTTCGAAAGAAAACACATACGGAGCAATATCTTCATGCTAGTTCCCACCAATTCCCATCAGAGGTTGGGTGTTCTGAACACCCTAGCTACACGGGCCGTTAGAGTCTCTGATGAACAGTTTGAGAAAGAGAAATCCCATCTCCTTAATGTTTTTGCTGAGAATGGTTATAGCAAGTTCCTAGATCATAAAGCCTTCCTCAAAGATGCCAAAAATTCATCAGCTAAAAGAGATCTAAAAGAGCGTGTCCTAGGTGTCCATCTTCCGTATGTCCAGGGGACCACTGATAAGATTGCCAGGATTCTTAAGAGGCAAATTTCCCCTCGACCTTTAGACCCCTCAACACCATTCGTAAATCCCTCAGGTCGATAAAGGATCCTATCGACCCTAAGGACATGAAAGGGATTTATATGATTCCTTGTTCCTGTGGGAACCCCTATATTCGAGAGACTGGTCACTCCATTAATCAAAGGATTAGTGAGAATGTAGTAGACCTTAAGCATAGGAGGACCAAGTCTTCTGCTTTAGCTGAGCATGCTGAGAGTACCATGCATCATGTTTGCATAGAGGAGGCGAGTGTTAGTGCTAGGGTTTCGCATTTCCATCACCAAAAATTTAGGGAAGCCCTTGAGATTGAGAAGAGACCGAACAATCTCAATAGACAAGATGGATGCAAGATAAGCAGTTGCTGGGTCCCTACCCTCTCCTCCCGTTAAAAGGAATAGTTTTTTTTTTCATATATATATATATATGTGTGTGTGTGTCTATTTTTATTCTGTTTATTTTTTATATATATTTTATTTATTTTTATTTTTGTATTGTTTTTATTTTTGGTTATTCATGATTTATTTGTTTATTTATTTTGTTTTATTTTTTATATTTATATTTATTATGTATTTAATTCATGGTATATATTATAATATATATATATATATATAATTGATATATATTATATAATATATATATATTATATATAATATAGTTATATAATATATATTATTATATAAATAATATTTTTAAATTTTTATCTTTATTTTTTTGGTTAGGTCGATCCATTTTTTATTTTTTATTCCGTTTTTATTTTATTTTAATCCTAAGCCTAATATTAAAACATACAATATATTTAGATATTAATAAATAATAATAAATTAATTTCTTTATCTTTTTAAACTAACCAACTAAATTATTTTTATTTATTTATATTCTCCAACTAATTTAACTAATTTCCATTATAAATAATAATAATAAAATAATAAAAATAATATTATATTAATAAATAAATTTTTGACCTTGGTCCCAAAGTCAAAAATTGGTTGTTAATCAAATTTAGCTGTTGGAGACTCTGCTCAGACTATTTAACATGCCAAATTGGATCTGTTTCTTCAATTTGTCCTGACGATGAACCACACTAGTTGGTTCAGACGATTCAACATGCCCAATTGGATCTGTTTCTTCAAGTTGTCTTGACGATGAACCACACTAGTTGGTTCGAAACACGTCCGCAAATGAAATTATATGTGATTTACGCTGAAGAGTCTCTCATAAATATGTTTATTTTTTTAAAATTAATAAAAAAATTAAATCAATAAATGAAATTAAATATAATATATATTTTTTATAATATTATATTTATATTTAAGTATGATTGGAAAAAATATCAAAATTACTATAATGAAGTTGAAAAAAAATAATTAAAGATTAAATTATATTAAAAAATGTGTAAAGAGTAATTAAATCATAAAACTAAATAAAATTATATTTACATTTTTAAAAATAGAACATATTAAATAGCAACAATGCGTATTTTCATTTTTTTTCTTTAATTAAAGATTTTATAATTAGTTTACTAGTAATACTTATTTATTTCCATGTTTGTAGGCTTTTTCTAATTAAAATGTTTTGCACCAAAATACATTTCTTATAACTTGTGATAACAAGTATGACTAGATCACATGACGACTAAAGCATATCCATCCATATCCCTCTGTTAGCTCTTAAACAGATGATGACTAAAATTAGAAAGCTTAAAAAAGAAAAAACATAACAACTGTCACTTCTTAAGACCACTTCACTAAATTTAAAAAAATATTAATTACATTCTTAAATAGCTTAGAAAAGCAAAAAATAACCGCTATATATTTAGAAACAAGATAATAATTTGCATGTCTTGAATAAATTAGTAAAGAATATTACTTAAAATTCTTAAAAACTTGAAAAAAACAAAAAATTAACAGCTAAATTTAGAAAACAAAATCGTAATTATATTCTTAAATACTTTAACAAAACAATTAAATTTTAAAAAGCAACAAAAAAATTTGGCAAAAAAAAATAAAACAATCTAAAATTTCAAACTTAGAAAGTGGACACAAAATAAAAAACCTTAGGGAGTAAATTCAAAATGTGAATCCTATCCGAAACCATCGGACGAACCACATTAGCTCCTTCGGAATGTCTTTCAAATCTCAATGATGCTATTATACCAAAAGAGAATCTCATTATGAGTAAAAAATTACAATACAAAAATAAAAACTATTAATATAGTAATAACATGAATTAAATAATAATCAACATGAATTAAATAATAATAATGATTATTATATTAGTTAAAAAATAAAAAAATATATTTCAAACATTATGTTTATTTATTTTCCAAAAATAATAATGAAATTAAATTAAAAACTAATTTTAAATATATAAAAAATCATTAAAAAAATTCTATTTAATAAATAAAATCTATCTCGTTATATCTATATTGAAAATAATTATATATATATATATATATATATATATAATATATACAAAACAAAAAAATAAAATAACGAAAAAAAACACAACAAACAAATAAAGATGATGCGTCCAAAAAAAAATCCATAAAGCAAAAAACTATGAACCTCACAAAAAAACAACAGTAAAAAAAATCAAGGAAGCATAAAAGCAGATGAGTGCTTATAACAAAGCTTTAGAAGAAGAGGAAACACCAGATGGCTAAGTTTAAATGTGTGTAATCCTATTGTCCTAGGCATGTAATCTGAAATAACCAAACATTCTACTACTGGGCATGTAAATGAACACAATAACTCTTTTTTCCCTTTTGTATTTTTTGTGATAATGTGAATGCTAAATCCTCTTTTCCTATCTTACTAGGTGCTTTTTCCATAGTTCGGCCTTAAAATAGGCTACTACAGATCGTCCGATAGGATGTCCTAATGCCTCCTACAGGATGTCCTAATGCTACTACATAATCGCCTATATTCCTACAAGATCTGGTTGAGAGCAAGAGGAGGGATTTGGAAGGTGGTGTAAGGCTCAAGAAGGTGAATGGTGGGAGAAATGAGGCAATGGAAGGGTTAGGACTCCTTCAAAAATCAAAAAAGAGTTTGTGAAATGGTTGGATTTGCTCAACAAACTTGGAGAAGTGTTCTTATGAAATGATTAATTTGGATAGGGATTAGTGGAAAAAATGATAATCATGGATTGATGAAGTTAGGATGAGATTGTTGGTCATGAGATCTCTCTACACTTGTGAAACTCCTGCACTGCATCAATCCGTGGCATTTCTCCATGAATCATGTCAAACAAGAAAGATTTTAAATCAACTAAGAAAACATAATTTCATTATCTAGCTGCCTATTTCATCCATGGAAAAACTTGCATAATAGTATGAAACCTTTATGAGATCTAATGCAAGGCTGAAGGTATTAGAAATGACAATTAAATACTATTCTTGAAAACTAGTAAAATGTCGGCCTAAGTAGTAGAAAACCCTAAATTCCATAAGAAATCAGAATTATGTCTTTTTGGGGCTGCATAGTAGTTCTCCTGAAACCATGGTCCCTGAAGGGAGAAATGCATCCAAAGCTACCTACTATCAACATTTTCATATTCCTTTATCTTCCTAAGCTATTGTTAAAGCAATGCACAAATGGGAGAAAACTAATCAAATCCACAACTACTTGCAATGAAATAATGCTAGAAACAACTCAACCATTAATCTATGAAATCAACTAAGGATACAAATACAAGAAGAGGAGCGTTTGTTGCTAGGGTTGTGCCCTATCCCAAGAGCTTCAGCCCTCTGATTCAACTCACTACTTGATCAAGGAAATGCTCATTCTCATTATCATATTAGAAAATTACATAACATTGTCTTCCACAAGTCTTGAACTCAAAAATGCCTACTGCTTTTACATAAAAAAAATACAAATTCTAATGAGGCTCTAGGGCTCTTTGTTTATACAACTAAAGTCTCCAACTACTTCCTTAAATATAGGGAGGCTCATCTCCCAAACTCGAGATGAACTGGTTCGTTAATTGCCACTCGCTCTATTGTCTTTTGATCTTCATGACTTGGCTACTTGTAACTCTGAGATAGTTTGATTTGATGGAGGAATATTCACATGAGTGAGGATTAAATGAGGAGGATCTATCTCCTACAATCTCTCCTTCTTGACTCATTCGTGTTTCTGCCCTTTGTTAGCCAAAATTATCATGATTTTCTCTCAAAAACCTGCAACCAATTCACGTTAGTCCACTAGACATAACATCTCTCTTTTACTCATCTCATTAAGCAAAATATAACCAAAATATGTAAGGAATTATGACAAGAGTTGATTTAAATAAGCTTGGCGGTGTATGAAGGTCCATAAAGTTACCTAATGATGAGGCTCATCACCACCTAATAGATGATGATCGTCATCCTTAATATTACAAGATAGGGCTTGTACATCACATTTGAGCACCAACACTTGAGCAAGTTAATTCCACATAAGCCTTTTTCCTCTTCTAAGGGTGATGTAGGGAACTTTTCGGTCACGATGTGTTGGAATGAAGATATTTTTGATGGCTTGTACATGATCATATGGAGCACTCATTAGCCCTTACCTCACATCTTGACGCTTTTTTGAGTTCATTTGAAAATTTAAGTAAATATATGCATGTATTTAGTGTAATTAAAATAAAAAAATACTATTGACTTTGTTATAATTATTTTTTATTTAAACTATTTAAAAAAATTTAAAAAAATTTAAAAAGTTGCAATTAAGTAAAATTTTACATTTAAAAGGTATTTAATATAATAAAAAAAATAAAACATAAAAAAAGAATGGATTATATGTTTAAATAAAATAAAGAAAAACAATATGATGACATTCTCATAAGTTAATTGATTGTTGAAAAATATATATTAATAATTATCGAATTAAATGCCAAAAAAAAAGTATTTAGGAATTTAGAGATGGCATTAATAAATTATGATGGCTTTAAATGTAAAACAATAAAAAAACCTAAAATAGTAGATGTGATATTAAAATAGTTTTTTGTTGTTTCATAAATTTAGTGTTAAAAATAAAATTAATTTCATGTTCTATAAATTTAATAATTTAAAATTTGATTTCTTTGGTTTATAATTAAATTTTGAATAAGATAAGGTTAAAACTTATCTCAAATATAGTTATTAAAACAAATATGTTTTTTGCAATATTAAGTACAGAATTATTATTCAATTGAGAAGTAAAAGTAAATCTATATGGAGTGTATAATAAATTATTAGATTGAAGAAGAATAATATCCACAATCAATAATGTATAAATAAAATGTATATTTATATGGAGAGTATAATCACTTATTCAATTGACATGTACTACAAATAACTACCATCATGGCCATCTAAATGATATGATTATAAATCACCTGGAAAACTATGGATGTGACACTATTTTCCTGAGGAATGGACCAAGACATCGAATATGACAATTTTTTTTATCATAAATGTTATAATAGATTAATATATTATGTATTGTGAAATAATCCAATATCACTATTTATATAATGTGCATTGGAATGTTTTTATAAATTCTTTAAAGTAACAACAAGCTCTTCCACAACACAAAATTAGCAACCATAAAATTAATATATAATAGTAAGCAACATTGAGGGTAAAAAAATTCGAATAAAGTATTGCAAAATGTGGCAAAATGAAGTAGTATCGAGTGTCGTAAATGATATTCAAATTCACTTTGTCATTCTTTAATCACTAAAGGTTCCAACTATTTATAATTTTATCAAAACATCCGAATGTAACTCCAACAAGGAGTGGCATAAGATTTTGAATGGAAATCTATGACGATATGAAATGTGAAAAACATGAGTCTAACCACCTTTTCAAAGCTATGGTTATAACCTAGACTCGAAATTTACCCTTCATATTTTTGTTTTCGATCAAATTGATTCTATTAGTTCTTTGAAATAGAGCAACAATTTTTTTTCAGGTATGCTTCTCCCCCTATTTCATTCCAACCAAATTTATTAACTAGGAGAAAGATATAAAAGGTGATACAAAAGTGCCAAAATTTAGATTGTGTCCATAAAATAAGTGCACAAAGCATCCAAAAAACACATAGAATACATATGAAAAGAACTTTCGTCAAAGATTATGAGGGGGTGCCAATTCCTATCCAAAATAAAAAATGTTTGAGGGTCTAGGGGGGCCCATAAACATGAATCTCTAGATGGTCAATCTGACCCTCAATATGATCTAGCGACCTATTAGTCAATATTTGGCAGTGAAGTCGCCTTGTCCAGAATTTCATGTTTATTATGTTTTTAGTCAATCATGAATGTTATCACCTCATTCAAGTCATCATGTATCTGTTTCCCTAGCTCCACCAGCAGTGCAATAACACTGCATCTCGCTATACAAACATTCTAAATATGGTGGTGCTTCCACATGGCTAGGTGATGAAACATGTCCATGAGCCAATTCATCCTCATAAATAATGTAAACACCCCCATCACTATCCACTTCTCCTACCCACCTGCAATGGCCAACCAGGACATCGTGAGCTCACCCACCTTGCATGTCATACCCCTTTCGTCTAAGAATTTCACTATATAATCCAGAACACAAAGATCAATTTAATTCAACCACCCAAATGGTGTAGCTTGGTAATCAAATCTTGCTTCAAAACTCAACAACATAAAAATTGTCAAAAATTACATATTCTTCCATAATTATCACTAAAGAGTCACTCTGATGATTACAATGTTTCCCCTTGAATAGAGTACCCCAAGAAACCAAGGAAAGAGGTAGTGAGCCCGAGACCTCAAACTACATCTCTCAACCCTAAGAAAATTTGGCGATAGATATGTGCAACAAATACCACTAAAGATGACAGGGACCATGACAAATTCTTGAAAGCATAAATATGAGGAAACCCAAAAATAACATATGACCACCAAATCCAAAATTCCATTTACAAATGAACTCATATGGCCTACAAGCAGAGCCATATTTCTTACTAAACAAGGAAGAGAATAAAACCAGCCCATTTTAACTCCTCCGACAAGAAAATTTAGTAGTTCTCTTGTCCTCACCATGTCTCACCATCCAAAGAATAGTTCACCACCCTTCATCTCACTGAGGTGCCAAACTGTGCAAGTTAGCACACCATAGTGACCAAAGCACAAGCCCCTCTAGCTTGCATTATACGTTCACTCTAAATAAACCACTAAAATGAGCATGCATAGGTTGGTGGTCTATGCATAGCCAACATTTCCCTACCACCTTCCCAAACTCCCATAACTAGAAAAATCATCTTCTGGAAAAAAACAATCATTCAGGAAATAATATCATTCACATGTATCTAGATGCTTTTGGGTGTCCTACCCAACCTGTCTATGGCCCCTGCCCCCATCAATCCCCCATTTTTGGCCACACTCATCAAGGTAATATTTAACCTTCATGTTATCTTAATTTTATAATATATATTAGAAAATAAGTATATATAAGAGGTAATATATATATATATATTATATATATATTATATATATATATATAATATATATATATATATATATATATATTATATATATATATATATTCCTTCCATGTGTCAACTCCAAACTAAATGAAAAAAGAATTGGATATCTCTTTCATTTTGAGTTACGCACAATTAAAATGTTTTAATCATAATTTTATTTTTCATTCACCAATATAATATATAGATAGTTCAAATTTGGATGTTTATCTATACTACTACAACATAGACACATAGACACACACATTCGTTTCGTATGTCAACTGCAAGATAAATAAGGAAAAAATTACACATCTCCTTCATTTTGAGATAGACACCATTAAACGTTTTGAATCATTAGTTATAATTTTTCCAATTCTTTTATATACAAAATACATACTTGCCAATCTTCCCTTTTTGTTAATGTATTTTAAATTCTAATTCATATCAAATATTGATGGAATTATACATCTCCATGACGTCATTGACTTAGAAAGCACAACTCTCTCTTCCTCGTAGCCCTCCACATCCTCTGACCCCCATCCTCCATCACCAAAAGTTAATAACCTTCTTTCTAGCCCTAACCCTTTTGAACCTCCGGATCCTTCAGCCCCGCCATGCCCTAGACCAAGATCCAGATCCAGATCCATATCCCCAAAACATACCCCCAATCCCCCCTCATTCCCTCTGGTTTCGAACACTCATACCCCTCCACCCCGCTCAGTAGATAGAATCTTAACCAGAAAGAAATCAAAGGAAGTACCCCCAAATGTAGAATACCAAAAAAAATCAGGAAGAAAGACAAACAAAGAAATTGGGGATGAAGCAACATCAAAGGAAATGGAATTAGAAACATAGCAACCTATGGAAACCTTCTTAGGAAGGAATTTAGGAAACAACGAAAAAAGAAGACAAGAGGGAAAGGAGCCATGCACCACCCAACAAGTAAATAATGATAATGGTCTCTTGGAATTGTAGAGGAATGGGATCGCCCATCAAGTAAAATTCCACAAGAGACATTCTGGTAAAAGAAAACCTAGACATCCTTATGATTCAAGAGACAAAAATAAATCACCAAGAAACTGAAAATATCAAGAAAACAAATTAGAAATTATGAAGGGGAAGCAATACAGGCAACCAGAGCATCAAGAGTCATATGCACAATATGGAAAAAAGGAACTTAAGAATTAATAAAATACAAAAAATA
This sequence comes from Pinus taeda, assembly GCA_000404065.3. Classification (NCBI taxonomy): domain Eukaryota; kingdom Viridiplantae; phylum Streptophyta; class Pinopsida; order Pinales; family Pinaceae; genus Pinus; species Pinus taeda. The sequence goes on along the minus strand of APFE031646159.1, from coordinate 14,953 downwards.
TTAGCACTGGATGCAAACGGATATAATGAAAATTAGTACAAAAAGAGATGTACAGTGTCATAAATATATATGCCCCAAATCATTACAAGGAAAAAGAGCAATGTTGGGACACCTTAAAAGAAGTGCTAAAATAAGTGCAAGATGGGAAAATAATACTAAGAGGAGATTTAAATTTGGTAAGAAGCATAGAAGAAAAGTTTGGAGGACATATCACATAGACCCATCTAGGGATACTCTAGAAGAATTAATGGAATAACACAACTTGATAGATGTCCCACCAAACAATGGGAAATGCACTTGGAGCAATAAAAGAGTGGGCAAAAGTAACATAAAAGAAAGGCTGGATAGAATTATGATACAAGAAAATATAGTAGCAGTGCACAGCTCCGTAAAATAAAAAAATTTACGTACCACAACATCTGATCATAAACCGATGATAATAGTCATGGGAAAAATGGAAAATCAAGGTCTGCTCCCATTTAGATACAACTTAATTTGGGATGGAAACGAAGAAATCAGTGACTTAGTCAAGGAATCATGGGAGACAAGAGTAGTAGGATCACCACAGTATATTTGGGAGACAAGAGTAGTAGGATCACCACAGTATATTTGGGAAACAAAATTAAAAATTGCAAGAAACAAGTTAAAGGAATGGGCAAGAGAAAATGAATTAAAAGAAAAAGGAAAAGAGAAAAGAGTTACAGTAGAAAATGGACATCATGCAAGCTGAAAAAGGAAACAAAGAAGAAAGCAAGTAAGATTACCTAAGAGAGAAGGAAACCTTTCGGGAAATATATAGGGAAAATAGGAAAGATGAAGAGGAGGCAAGATTGAAATTAAGAAGTTTGTGGCTCAAGGTAGGGGACAAAAACACATAATTTTTTCCATAACACAATGAAGATAAGAAGAGCAAGAAACCAAATAGAAAATATTCAAATTGAAAGCCAAGAGGTCAAAGGAGCAGAGGAACTAAAAAAAGCAGCCTATAAGCACTTTAAAAACTTACTTTCAGTGAATGAAGAAATGGTCGAAAGTGAATACTTCTTAAAGCACACAAAAAGAAAAATAAAAAAAGGAAAAATGCAACACTAAGCAAGGATCTCAAAGAAGAAGAGGTAGTGACGGCCATATGGAGCCTACATCCGGACAAAGCCACATGGCCAGATGGCTTCAAGATAACATTCTACAGATTTCATTGGTATACCATTAAAAAGGATTTCTTAAGAATGGTGAAGAATGTTTAAAAAAAAAAAAATAGGAGGCAACACTGAATCCTCCTATCTTGCTCTTATCCCAAACGAAGCAAACGCCTCAACTTTCAATAGGTTTCGCCCTATCTCTCTCTACAATTCATCGTATAAGATAATAACAAAAATAATTGCAAATAGAATCAAGGAAGTACTTCCAATAATTATATCTAGAAACCAAGGAGGATTCGTGCTGAATAGGAAAATCATAGATAATATAATTATTGTACATGAAGTGTTTCACTCCACTATACTAAAAAAAGAAAAAAGCCTCATAATCAAACTAGATATGGCAAATGCATTCGACAGAGTCAGTCATCCATATCTAATGGCTATCGTCCAGAAACTTGGATTCTCTAGAGAAATCGTGGGAATCATACAGGCATGCATCTCTACTCCATGGATTGTCCCCCTTGTAAATGGAAGGCCCAATTACTTCTTTCATAGGAAAAGAGGCCTAGGCAAGGTTTTCCTCTCTCCCCCTTCCTATACATTATAATGGTGGAAACATTAAGCAGGGCTCTAGAAATCAAAGAAAGGAAAGAAATATCACAGGGTTTGGAATAGCAAAAGGAGTAAAAACAATAAAGCGCTCAGTCTTTGCTGATGACACTCTACTGTTGGGAGGGGCATCAACAATAATAGCAAGGAGGTTCAAAAAAGTTCTGGATGACATTTTATAGGTATCAGGTGGGTATTAAATGATACGAAATGCAAGATATATGGATCGAACACCCCTCCTAGAATTATGCAAAGGATCTCGCAAATCCTAGACATCCCTATGGAGGAAAAATGGACACACTTCTTTTACATATGACTTCCAATTTCAAAAGAGAACATGAAGACAGAAACATGGACTAAACAAATTGAAAAAATGAAAAACAAAATACAAAGCTAGGGTATGATGTGGCTGAATATGGCACGAAGGGGAATTATAATAAAAGCACTCCTTGTAGCACTACCTATCTATCAATATGCCATAATCATGGCCCCAGCAAGTGCCCACAAATAAATGGAGCTTATTTTAAGAAGCTTCCTATGGCAAGGGGGGGAGCATGAAAACAAAAAATTTAGCCTGGTCAAGTGGGAGCAAGTAGTAATACCTTATGAACAAGGAGGCCTATCAATAAGGAAACTTGGGCTCATGAATGCAGCACTAGGAATGAAAATAATATGGAGACTAATTACAGGAAAAGAGAGTTGGTGGGAAAAGACTCTTATAACAAAATATATCGATGGCACCAGGAAAATACTTCTCAATGGAAATATCCCAATATGACCATGTACCCAAGTATGGAAGCTGGTTAAAAAAAAATCCATTAATGAGTAGATGTATTTCTAAAATCCCAGGTGATGGAAAAACAACTTCAATTTGGGAGGACAGAATCATGGGAAAAGAACCACTACAGACTCATTCAGACACTGAAGAGATACAAGAGTGGATGAAAGATAAAGGTTTCAACACCTTACACCCTATATCTCTTTGGGATCAAAATGAGTGGCAAGATTGGAAAAGCTTAGCAATCCTGATAGATCTAGAAGGCCAATGCAGCAAAATCAGGCAGCTCTTAAAAGGGGCAGCTCTAATCCACTTTGATGAGGAAGATGCTTATCTTTGGGACCCAAGTGGTGGACACTACATAGTTAGGACTGGATATAAAATCCTTTAAGAACAACCAAATCAACAAGACTGAGATTCTTGGAAAATAGCTTGGAAATCAAAAAGTCTGACTAAGATCAAAATGTTCATATAGACTCTACTAAAAGGGAGAATATTGACCAGTGACAACCTATGAAAAAAGGGCTTTCAAGGCCCAACATGATGCCCATTATGCATGAGGCTGAAGAAAATATTCAACACTTATTCCAAGAATGCACCTTTGCCAAAGAATGTTGGCAGTAGCTAATAAGTCCTTTAGAAATAAGAATAAATTTTGAACAACCCTTGATGGAATTTCTTCAAACCCTCGAGAAGGCCTATCCACACACAACAAAGAAGAAAGTCAGAATTTATAGGATATGGAAGTGCATCCCAGTTGTTCTATGTTGGAAAATTTGGTTGACTTGAAATAAGTGCATTTTAAAAAATCAAATTCCAAGGATAGGGAAGACCCTCTAAAAAACGTGGGGTTTAACTTTTGAAATCCTCAATGTCAAAGGAATAACACCAAGAGATCACAACACTCTACAGTAGGAAGAGCAAGATTGGCTCAGCAAAGCCATAATAAACAATAATGGACAAAAAGGAAACAGGAAGATAAACTAAGGAAATATTTGGAAAATAAGAATGAGCGAAGAGGAACTGACAAACTGTAGGAAAAATTAGAACAGATATTGTTTATACTTTGATGGGGCATCATAGCATAACTCGAGAAAGGCAGGGGTAGGGGGAATAATCCTAGATCCTAATGGGAAAGAAAATGTCACATATGAACGGGGGTTGGGACAAATCTCAAATAATAAGGCAGAAGCATACAACTTGTTGATGGGAACAAGAGTTTTCAAAAAAAGAGAAATTCAAAATCCTATCATAATAGGCGATTCAGCCATAATAATAGAGGCAATGGCAAGAAACAGAAACCCAAGCAATGAGTTCATAAATAGAATTCTTAGAAGAATAAGGAAGAACTTGGAAGGCTCTAGCAATGTAATATTTAGACATGTCTTGAGAATTCACGATCAACAAGTGGACTATTTTGCAAACCAAGTAGTGGAAAGAAATGAAGGGCATGTTCGTGAAAACCAATAAGAATACCATAACTCTATTCCTTAATGAGCTGCCACAAGCACAAGTATAAATATCACCAAAATCAAGGACAAACCACAAGGATAAAATCAATAAATGAAAAAATAACAATCAAAAAGCAGCAAAGGACTCATCACTGTAGTAATAGCTAGGAATTCAAGGAAATGCATAAGAAAATCCATGAAACTCTAGACTCTAGCATGAGAAACAGCAGGAAGGAAGATCACAATCATGGTCACAAGAACCATGTTGCAAACTATTTCATCAAAGGCTATACAACATTCTAAATATGGTGGCGCTTCCACATGGCTAAGTGATTAAGCATGTCCATGAGCCAATTCACCCTCATAAATAGCCTCAACACCCCCATCACTGTCCACTTCTCCTACCCACCTGCAATGGCTAGCCAAGATTTCAAGAGGTCACCTAGCTCACATGACATACCCCCTTCGTCTAAGGATTCCACTATATAATCCAGAACACAAAGACCAATTTAATTCAACCACCCAAATGGTGTAGCTTGGTAATCAAATCCCACTTCAAAACTCAACAAGATAAAAATTGTCAAAAATTACATATTCTTCCATAATTATCACTAAAGAAGGACCCCGATGATTACAATATTTCCTCTTCAATTGAGTACCCAAGAAACCAAGGAAAGAGGTAGTGAGCCCGAGACCTCGAACTATATCTCTCAACCCTAAGAAAATTTGGACATAGATATGTGCAACAAATACCACTAAAGACGACAGCGGCCATGACAAATTCTTGAAAGCATAAATACGAGGAAACCCAAAAAGAACAAACGAGCACCAAATCTAAAATTCCATTTAGAAAGGAACTCTTATGGCCTAGATGCTGAGCCATATTTCTTACTAAACAAGGAAGAGAATAAAACCAGCCCATTTGAACTCCTCCAGCAAGAAAATTTAGTAGTTCTCTTGTCCTCACCATGTCTCACCATCCAAGGGATAGTTCACCACCCTTCAGCTCACTGAGGTGAAAAAATGTGCAAGTTAGCACACCATAGTGACCAAATCACAAGCCCCACTAGCTTGCATTATACTTTCACTCTAAAGAAACCACTCGAATGAGAATGCATAGGTTGGCAGTCTATGCATAGTCAACATTCCCCTACCACCTTCCCAAACTCCCATAACTAGAAAAATCATATTCTGAAAAAAACAATCGTTCAGGAAATAATCTCATTCACATGTCTCTAGAAGCTTTTAGGTATCCTACGCAACTTTTCTATGGCCCATGCCCCCATCGATCCCCGATGTTTGGCCACGCTCATCAAGGTAATATTTAATCTTCATGTTATCTTAATTTTATAATATATATAAAAAATAAGTATTGATATGAGTTATATATATGTGTGTGTGTGTGTGTGTGTGTGTATTCCTTCCATACATCAACTCCAAACTAAATGAAAAAAGAACGGGATATCTATTTAATTTTGAGTTACGCACCATTAAAATGTTTTAATCATAATTTTATTTTTCATTTACCAATATAATATATAGATAGTTGAAATTTGGATATTTATCTATACTACTACAGCATAGACAGATAGACACACACATTCGTGTTGTATCTCAACTACGAGATAAATAAGGAAAGATTTACACATCTTGTTCATTTAGAGATAGACACCGTTAAAAGTTTTGAATCATTAGTTAAAAATTTTTCATTTCTTTTATATACAAGATACATACTTGCCAATCTTCCCTTTTTGCTAATGTATTTTAAATTCTAATTCATATCAAATATTGAAGGAATTATACATCTCCACGATGTCATTGAATTAGAAAGCACAAATTAATTAAATGAGGAATATCCTTCACTTTATTTATTTATTGTTTACGCTGAACTTCTTATCGCCATCAATATTTTCTAAATGTCCTGTATGAAATTTTATTAAGTGTTAAAGAAATTTAACATCTCCTTGATATTATTGAGTGGAAAAAAAATCAAATAAGGAAAAAATATTTTAAATTCAACTTTTTTCTCTATATAAATGTTAAATTGATATAAAATGCCCCCTAATTTGGGTGGCAACTGATGGTTTTCATGTGTGCATTTATCATCACCATGCATTGACACGGAAAGTGACTCTCATCTAACTTTAATATGCCCACTCCATATGCTAATCCATCAATTTTCATGATGCCTAATCCAATGCTCCATATCCTCTGTGTGATCTCCTTATACTTAACACTAATGCCTCATTCACTTACTTGGCGATCGAAAAAATTATGTATGTCTAAATATTTCTTCGCTCTTTCATCACCCAACTTGTTCGTGATTCGTCATGCACCCTGTCATACTCTTATTTCCTTCCAAAAGAAAAGCTACAATTCCCTTAGTGATTCTAAATTCCTCTTCCTCATTCTCCCTCCTACAGCTATGGTTCAGGAGAGTAGATGTGTAAGCAATGGAGGTGATGGATGTGGTCATGCACGTCATGCCCATGATGTCGATTTTGATGGAAAAAACTAATCTCTCCATTCCAAATATTCATGAAAGCATACCACATAATGTATCCTCCATGGAAGCTCATGAATTAAGGAACATGGTGGCAGGCATTGGGCCTCAAAGTTTACTAGCCAGAAATTTATGGAAGAAACAACAAGCCAAAGAAGCTTCCATAAGGAAGGTTGTTAATTCTAATGAATTAATAGTCTCCATGAATCCCTACAGGACCTTATCCACTCCTTTGACATCTCCTTCTCTCCTATCCCACTCTCCTATTCCTGCACAAGATCCAAAGATGGCATAGACTCCCTTTCCGTCTCACCCAATTCCCCTGGGCCTTCCCCTTCGATCATGATTAATGATATGCAGCTGAAATGTCAAGTGAGTGGAGAAAGTAATAAAGCACAACCATAGCAAGCTTTGAGTTCTTATGGCTGCCTTATCGTTGAGGAGGGGCGAGAAGATGCACTAGCACAATTGTGGCCCAATGGCACACTTGATGGCTCAACAACCTCCAAAGGAAACAAAAAGGTTTGAAATGTTTTTTTGAATGGCTTGTATTCTTAGCCCTAAGGAAAAGCCTCAGAGGATTTTTTTGTATTACGATAACTACTTATGTATGCTACTAACTTTGGATTTGTCCACGAATAGCTATTTCTTTGACCATAGCTTTCAAGCAATAACCTATTGGTTTCTCCATGGTGGGAAGATGGTCCAAAACCTAGTTCCACTAGAAGAACCAACATTATTATGGTTGTGTAAATTTTGTAAATCATTTTTTCTAATATGAATTTCTTGAGATTCTTACAAAAAGATATATATAAAATTATTTTATTTAAGGTTCACATTGAAATATTTCATATAATATTTCTTTTGTTGTATTTCTGTATGAATATGTATAGAGTAGATATTGAAATATATTAGCTGGTACGAATATTCAAATATTTTATCAAATTTTGGTACTGAAATAATTTTAAATAAATGAATTACACATCTTCCCAATATTGAAAAGAAAAAAGACAACAATACTTTTTTCTAATTATTTTATATCTCTCAAATTGAAATAAAATTAAGTTAGTTCTTATCGACATTACAATATTTTGTTTATTTAATTATTATTTAATATGAATATTAATTTAAATGTCATCTCAATTTCATCTTAGGTAGCTAAATAATTACACATCTTTGTTGTACTAAAGAAATAAAAAGCAATTCAATTCTCTTATCATTATTCTTAATTTGATTCTTTTTTAATGTAAATATTTTTATTATTTTTCAACCTAAGGCACAACATATATCCATACTATAAAGTACTTATTAAAGAAAAATAAATTTTATTTGGTAGATTATCTAAGGAATACACTCAAGCATATTGTGATAAATTTCACTACCCAACATTCAATTTTCTATTTAGGTAATAAAGACTATTTATATGGGAATATATTATCCATTAACACATTCAAGCATATTGTGATAAATTTCACTCCCCAGCAATCAATTTTCTATTAAGGTAATAAATAACTATTTATATGAGAATATATTATCCTTTAACACATTCAAATAAATTGTAATTGGATGAATACATGTTTTGTTCTTTTGTTTTTTTAGCATTTTCTAAAATCAATTTTGCTTGAAATATACTGGAGATTTTATAGAATACTAAAGGTTTTAATTCATTTATATGTTCAAAGATGCATTTTAAAATACAAGAAATCTCAATCTTACTAAAAAATATATGATCTAATTTAAAAGAAAACACCCTAAAAATTTATAATCTAAATTAATTTATAAAATATTTTTACATATTTATAAGTAAGATAAACATAAACTACAAAAAAGATTATTATTAGAACATTTCTATCAAAGGATTATTGAAAAAAAATTAATGTTTTTTTAAACAATGGGAAAACTTATTATATTTTAGTTGTTAAACTATGATTACAGATAGCCATCACAAATTGCTATCTATTAATACTACTATCTCTTAATTCAGAGTTACTCATCATTATTCATGGAAAGCCACATCACCTGTAATTACCTTGATGGTGGTTAGTAAGGCTTCATACTTTCTTTATAATTATTATTAATTTTTTTATTATTATTATTAATACCTATTTAAATATTATATCTTAAATATTAATTATTGTCCTATATGATTAAGTTGCATAAAGGATTTGATGTAACAAAAAACCCTAAAATTAATTTTATTTTATGAATACTTTATTATTATTATTATTATTGGTATAAAAGAAACTAAATATAAGTAAATATTAATTCATAAAACTAATAAATAATAATTCACTAGTCAATATTAAATACATATTTCAAACTTTCATGATTATCATTTATCATTTTTAAGATAAAAAAAATCATATCAAAATTTTGTTTTTCTAAAAAAAAAAACAAATTAAATGTAAAAATAAATATCATGTTATTAGTATAAAATATTTATACATATTTTTAAATTTTACCATAACTAAGATGTAAAATTGAAATAAAATGCTTTCAATTCCATATTTTTGTGAATATACGATCATTATGTTTATGGAACATAAAACGTTATATAAAATTATGTAAACCTTATCAAATAACTTTTGGTAGCTCTGTATAAAATGCAAACAAAATTACGATATATGATTTTTTGTTTTAACTTTTCCATACATTTTTTAAAATATATTTTAATATATGAACATACATTTTTAAAAAATATATTTTAATTTATAAATTATTATTTTAGAAATGTATTTTAATTTTTAAATTCTTATTTTTACTTTTACTGTCCATATTAATAATAATAATTAAAAAACAAAAAAATCCAAAATAATGGAAATTGAAATATGAGGGAAGCTTACCGTTACCTAATTTTTTTTACTTAGATTTAATTAATTGGTTTATAATAAACCAGAGTTGGCTTAATCAGTTTATAATTTTCGGTGGGAAGAAGTGGGAGTGAGAAACCTCCCTAAAATAGAAATAACTATGATGCATGATGAGTTTGTCGGAGCGAGTATATCCCCGTTGATCTGTAAAAAAAACAAAGAAAGCCGAAATATCCGTTAATCTGTGAAAAAGCCAAAGAAAGCCGGAATAGGAATATCTGTTGATCTGTAAAAAGCCAAAGAAAGCACTTCTACATTATAAATTTGGGAAGAGCGTCCATTTGGGTGTCAGGATTTTGTCTTTGTGGAGAGTCTCCATAGGTAAAATTTAATGTCCAATGTTTGTATGTTGACAGAAGAGGATCCTTTGTTGGATGCAATTTTGATGAATTCTCTTTCTGTCGATGAGTACAACGGATTTTGATGAATTCTCTCTGTTCCAGAAGATCCTCTGCTATTTCTTGATTCATTTATGATTTGATTCACAGGAACCTTCCAGGGGAGAGTTGTTATATTACAATGCGCTCTTGTTGTTGCTGCTAAGCAAACGCTCCTCCTTTGACTATTCCAGATTGGTTTCAGGTACTCTGTTTATTTGCTTCCTCTGTGTTTATTTAAATTTAAGGTAATTTGTTGTTCTCATAAAGTCTCTTTCATTCTATTTCATTTTCTTTAATTAGGTTAACCTCCTTAGTTTACTTGATTTTGATAATTAGTTTATCATGATAGATCTAGGTTTTATAATTTGTAAGATTTTGAGGGTCTCCATTAGGTTAGGTTCGGCTTCCAGAACAAGTATAAACTCAATTTTCCATATTAGTATAAAATCCATTGAGACCAATTTCAACCAACCGACCTAGGATCAAAATCTGAAGCCCGAGATCAGGAGACAATGCTTATTTTTGATGAAGCATAATAACTATTCAATTACTTATTTGAATGCTATCCTTCATTGCCATTTTCGATAGATTTCAAGGAAACTGCACTAGCTGTATGGTGGCCCAGCATGTAAAACAACGGCAATGTTTGGACCTCATCTCATCTTCGGAGGAGATAAACTTCCATCAAAGAATACCGTGATTGTCAAGGTATCCTGTTTGAATTTTTCTTGCATTCAAGGACCTATGAACTTCAAACATTAAAAATGAACTTCTTGTTTACGGAACATTTCAAACCATGCCTCTTCTTCGAGTCTTGTTTTCTGGAACTATGGATGGCCCTGTTTTCTGCATTTATGGATAATTTGAAATGTTGATTACTTGTTTAATATTATTTTTCTGCAACTATGGGAGGCACTTATGCTAAGCACTTATTGATACTTTTCGTGTTCCATCATACTTTTGTTCACACATTGGAAAGTCTGAGCACTTCGTCATCAAGATTCGTCGGTACTCACACTCAATTACAATTAGTCCTCACCTCAGCGAATTAAATTTGCTTATGAGATATAAAAACAGAGCTGAGTAGCTACAATTAGTTGAAACAGAGCTGTATGGCTACAATTCGTTGAAAAAGAATTGAATTGCTTTTGTTCTTGAAACAGAGAGAAGGTATTGAAATGGAGTTGTCTATAATGCGACTTTTTGGAGATTCCGGTGACGGAATCCGGTGGAAGAAATGAGGTTAAATCTTGATTTTTAGCAGTTAAAATAGTTTTTTAACTGCATATTTGGATTCAGCGCCCTGAAAAACCCCTGGGAGCCATTGATTGTGCAGAAACTAGCTATCAAACTTGGGTTTCCAATAAATTGCTGCCGGATTTTGACCGGAAAAATCAGCCGGAAAGATTTTCAAAAAGTCGCGTTATAGACTACTGCTATTGAAATACATTTAGTGAAGCAATACATACCAAGAGTACTGCTGTTTTTGTAACCTTGTGTTTCGGCAACCGTAACCTGATTTGGTCCAATGCATTTTTATGAATTCTCCTTCTGTTCCAGAAGATCCTCTGCCACATCCAATCGATCAAGCTTCATTTCTGTGTTGGCTTTCAAATTTGTGTTGGTTGCAAGAACAAGTATAAACTCATTTTGCCGGTCTCCCTTAGGTTCAGCTTCCAGAACAAGTATAAACTCGTTTTTCCATGTTTTGTAAAATCTATTGACTTCTTGATACTAATTTCAACCAGCCGACCTCTGATACTAATTTCAATTACTTGAATACTTTCCTTCATTGCCATTTTTGATAGATGGTGGCCTCATCTCATCTCATTTAAATCGTCTAGTTTCCAGTGAGGCCCACACAAGATCCAATCCTTCCTCCAGCTGTGCAACCAAGATCGAAAAAGGTGGGTGGAATTTTTAACCGATTTCATGTCATTATTTTCCCATCTCGGCATCTCATTATTTTCCCACCCCACACATAAATATATTGTCCCATTCCACACAATAATCCATATTTTAATAACATAGAAGTTGTTCATTGACGGCAAGATAGGGTAATAAATGCCCGAGTTTGAACTTTTATTGCATTCAAGGACCTCACCACATAGATTTTGAGATGTGGGATTTGGACCTCCGCACAATAGGTACTCATTTTTCCAACACTCACCAGGAAATCATGGAAATTACGAGGAAGCGTGCGAACTTCTATTGAAAATGCCTATGAACTTCAAACATTAAAAATGAAGTTGTTTACAGAACATTTGAAACCTCTGCCTCTTTTTCGAGTCTTGTTTTCTGCAACTATGGGAAGCACTTATTGATACTTTTGCTCACACATTGGAAAGTCTGAGCACTTCGTCATCAAGATTCGTTGGTCCTCACACACAATTACAAGTAGTCCTTCTAAGATATAAACTCAGATAACAGTAAAAGCTGAATGGCTACAATTAGTTGAAACAGAGCTGAATGGCTACAATCAGTTGAAAGAGAGTTGAAACTTAGAGAAGGTATTGAAATACAGTACTTTAGTTTTTGTAATCTTTTGTTTCGGCAACCGTAACCTGATTTGGTCCAATGACAAAGGAACATATTTGTAGTTCCATTTGAGATCAGATAGGTTAGATTATAATAATAATATTATTATAGTTTATTATTATTATTATAGCCTAGGTTTTCTGAAGTTTCATTGTGTGTTGTGTTTTGTGTTTGTATATTAATTATATTCATGGTTTAGAGAATTTATGTTTATGGTAACTGTGATTGTTGTTTTTTTTTTTAAGATTTTATATAATTAATTTATTGATTTTATTGATTTTAAATAGTTCTGGACATTGAGAATAAACATTGACTTGGCTGCAATTTCTTTCAACAACGTTTCATCCTATTTATATAAATTTTACAAAATTTTATTAATTATATTGTTGTTCTCATAATTACTTATTTATATTGTATATCTTTTTACATATTATTTGTTATATTATCATGTATATATTGATATCTGAATTATCATGGTAAAGAATGAATCAATAATTATCATAAATAAAGAGAATGAAATGATATGCAATTTTAATTTATTGGTTTTTTTTTCCCTGAGGAGGAGGAGGAGATAATGACTCAATAAGTATTTATAAATAAAGAGAATGAAATGATATGAAGTTTTAAATTTTTATTTTTTTATGTTTTTAGAGGAGGTGAAGGCTAAGGAAGAGGAAGTGGTGGTGGGCGAGGATGAGGAGCAGTAGGGGGTGGTGGTGGTGGAGGAGGTGGCAGAGGTGGAGGAGGTGGTGGTAAAGGAGGAGGAGGTGGTGGTGGAGGTGGAAGAGGTGGTGGAGATGGAGGAGGACGAGGTTGTGGTGGTGGTGGAGGACGAGGTGGTAAAGGTCGGGGAGGAGGAGGAGGAGAAGGAGGTGGTGGTTGTGGTGGAGGAGGAGGAGGAGGAGGAGGAGGAGGTGGAGGTGGAAGAGGTGGTGGTGGAGATTGGAGTAGGAGGAGGAGGTGGCGGTGGTGGTGGAGGAAGGAGGACGTGGAGGTGGAAGAGGTGGTGGAGGATATGGTGGAGACGGAGGAGGAGGAGGGGGAGGAGGAGGAGGAGGTGGTGGTGTTGGTGGAGAACGAGGAGGTGGTGTTAGTGGAGAACGAGGAGGTGGTGGAGAATGAGAAGGACGTGGAGGAGGAGGTGGTTGTGGTGGAGAGGGAGGTGGAGGTGAAGGAGGTGGAGGCAGAGATGGAGGAGATGTAGGTGGAGGAGGAGAAGAAGGAGGTGGTTGTTGAGGAGGAGGTGATGTAGGAGGGGGAGGGGATGAGGAAGAGGAGGTTGTGGAGGTGGAGGAGGTGTAGGTGTAGGTGGAGGAGTGGAGGTAGAGGTGGATGGGGAGCGGAGGTGGAGGCAGGGGAGGAAGGGGTGGAGGGTGTGGCAGTGGAGGTGGAGGTGGAGTCGGTAGTGGCAGTGGTGGAGGTGGAGGAGGAGGAGGAGGCGTAGGAGGAACGGGGTGGAGGGTGTGGCAGTGGAGGTGGAGGTGGTGGAGGATGTGGAGTCGGTAGTGGTAGTGGTGGAGGTTGAGGGGAGGTGGAGTTGGAGGTGGAAGTGGAGGAGGTGATGGTGGGTGCTGAGGAGGCAGAGGACGAGTTGGAGGTGGAGTTGGCAGAGGAGGAGGTGGAGTTGGAGGAAGGGGAGGTGTTGGAGGAGGATGTGGAGGAGGAGAAGGACGAGGATGAGGAGGAAGCAGAGGAGGAGGTGGATGTGGATGTGGAGGAGATGTGGGTGGAGGTGAAGGAGAAGGAGGAGGTGGTCGAGGTTGTGGAGGGGATGGTGGAGGTGGAGGAGGTAGTGGAGGGACGAGGAGGAGGTGGAGGTGGAGGATGTGGATGTGGACGAGGGGGAGGTGGTAGACGTGGAGGAGGTGGTGCAAGAGGAGGCATAGGTGAATGAGGAGGACAAGGAGGAGGTAGTGGTGGAGGTCGAGGATGTGATGGAGGGTGCTGAGGAGGTGGAGGAGGAGGTGGACGTGGACATGGAGGAGTTGTGGGTGGAGGTGAAGGAGGAGGAGGAGGAGTAAGAGTAGGAGTAGGAGGTCAAGGTTGTGGACAGGATGGTGGAGGTGGAGGAGGTTGTGTGGAGGGATGAGGAAGAGGTGGAGGTGGAGGATGTGGATGTGGATGAGGAGGAGGTGGTAGACATGGAGGAGGTGGTGCAAGAGGATGCATAGGTCAAGGAGGAGGCAGAGGTGAATGAGGAGCGGGAGGAGGAGGAGGACGTGGGGGTGGAGGTGACGGTGGAGGAGGTGATGGTGGGCACTGAGGAGGCAGAGGAGGAGGTGGAGGAAGAGGAGGTGTTTGAGGAGGATGTGGAAGAGGAGAAGGAGCACGATGAGGAGGAAGCGAAGGAGGAGGTGGACGTTGACATGGAGGAGTTGTGGGTGGAGGAGGAGGAGGTCGAGGTTGTGGAGGGGATGGTGGAGGTGGAGGAGGTAGTGGACAAATGAGGTGGAGGTGGAGGATGTGGATGTGGACGACGAGGAGGTGGTAGACATGGAGGAGATGGTGTAGGAGGAGGCAGAGGTCAAGGAGGAGTTAGAGGTAGAGGTAAATGAGGAGGATGACGATGAGGAGGTGGGGGTGGAGGTGGAGGAGGAGGAGGCAGTGTAGGTGGAAGCAGAGGTGGTGGAGGTGGAGGAGGAGGAGGGCGGGTGGAGGAGGAGGTTGTGGAGGGGATGGGGGAGG